>JAVQJG010237075.1:0-17210 GCA_036024015.1 Craterocephalus amniculus | reverse complement strand
TCAGGTTCAGACACATATATATGTCTGAACCTGATCTATTTACATAGAAATTGGCCGCTGTTATCAACATTATTCATTTTCTGACTTCGTGGGTCTGATTTACTGGAGACGTCACAATTTTGCTTTCTATTATTAGCATATCCAAATTTAGTACTCACTTTAGTAAAACCCTAGTTTCCTTCTTCTTATGATCCTTCGAATAGTCAACAAACGCAACAAGAAAGATGAGAAACCAGAAAAGCCAATCAGCCATTGACAGCAGGTACCATGATTCGCGGAGAAACAAGAGAGGGAGACGAAGAGGCTGCTGCACTGTATAGCAAGAGCCAGAGAACGACTGAAGAAGCAACGTTCGTGCGAACTGCAGGAAAAGTAAAATAATAATAATAATAATAAAAATAAAAATAATAATACTAAGTTTTAAAAATGCAGGAAAAGTGCAGGTGTTGAACCCTCTTACCAGGAAAAGTGTGGGTGATAAAACATCCTCATCCCCCATGGGTGCGATAACATTCCTCTACACCTGTACATTCCAGATAGTTGTCTGATTTATAAAAAGGAGCAAATCAAAATTGTTGCAAGGTTCACTAGCTTGTTGCCCACTTGCTGCAATGTATATACAGTGTGACATGAAGTCACTTTCATGTGAGGAGGAAAACTTATAGACAGAAATCCAATTATAATAGAAACTGCTGCTGGACAACCAAAAGGTAGTATCTTGACCCCACAGTGTCTAAGCCTATTTATAGATGAAGGACCATTGGCTCAACGTGAAGAAGATACCTGGTGATATCACTCAATGATGAAAATAAACAACTTCCTCAACAGTACTGAGAAGATATCGTGAACATGTACTAAAATATGTAGGAACCTAAACCTTTCTTTCATGTCAGAAACTGCAGCGTGCATGCGCATGTAGGAATCAATGATGGGTGAGGTTCATTCAGCAAACATAAGCTGTGAAAGTGAAGCAAAAAAGCAGATCTTTTAGTGAACTGTAGCCATCATTATTACACTTGTGCTTCTCTTACTCCATGATTGCACTGATGTGCATAAAAGAAGATGTAAACAAAAAAGGGCAATAATATTTCCACAAAACGTGGCAGAATAACCAAAAACCTCAACTTTTTAAAACTAAAGAACATTTTTGTAATGAAACGGCAAAGACAATAAAACGTTTACAAAACATCTGAAGTACAAACTGTTGTACTTGAATTTGTATTCTGTTTGGTTGTTGTACAGTGGTACAACTTGTAGAAGTAAAAGTATCACCTACTAAAGAAATCACTGATGTAAAGCTTCAAACTTTATTCAAAGTGAATTTTTATGGGAAAAGAAATGTTACGTGTGCTTGCATTAAGATAAAGATTGAATTTTAGAGTTTAAGAATGAATAAAGTTATGGCAAAGGGAACATGTTACAGTGTTTTCATATGTTAGAGAAACATATCATGCTCCCATAAGGATGAGTGTGAGTAAATATTGGTAAACTTTGGGAACAAATAAAATTAGCGTGGGCCTATTAGACCAGAATTTACACATTTTTCAGCAATCAGTAAAACACTATTTGTAATCTATTCATTTATCTTTTAGGAACACAGTTAATCCCAGTTCCAAGATGGCAAAACTACTCCTATAAAGGTTCTTCTTAAACAGTGGCAAATGGAGTTCTGTTGTTATAGTCAGCAAGAGGAATGAAGTTGTTTGACCTCAGAAAGAAAGAAATCTATTTTTAGAGAAGGCATTTGGCTTTTAAGACTTGAAGAAGAAGGAGCTTAGCAACCAGCTCTGAAAGTACGTGTTTAGTTGCTAAGGCTTTATAATTAAGACAATTGGTGTAGCCAGAAATATACTTGCAATATAGAAAAGACAAGACGGATCACTTCAGTTATGCAGTCATGAACAATAACTGGTAGCTGTGATAGAATAATGAATTTCACATATAGGATCATTGCACGACAGCAACTGTGCCAGTAGTTCCTGCACAAAAGCAGAACCAGTAACAAAAATGCAAACACAAAATATTTAAGGTACAAATATTAATGACATTGCAAAGTTGAAAGATTCTAAAAGTACTAAAAGTATTAATTTGACAGCTATTTATTGTTATTCTAACGTAAGCTCCGCCCCAATGCAGAAGCACTTAACAGTCTTGCCCTCGTGCGGCATCAGTCCCAGCTGTCTGAGCAGGAGATTTCCACCTCGGCTCCGTGACAAGATTCAGTAGACTGTCTATTAATAAAGCCTGGACAAAAAAAAACTTTAAAAACATTTTAAGTACTGTAACTTGCACTCTTCACTAGATGTTAGTTAAAAATTCTAAAATGGCACTTTAACTTTCGAAACATCAAAAGTAGGGGTGGTGAATAAAATCCTTTTTAATCGGAATCGTGATTCTTGTTCATCAAGATTCAGAATCATTTAAAATTTCCAAGAATCAATTTTCTAAAGGCTAAAGTTTATAATTAGCTTGACTTTCAAAGCTGCTGTTAAGTGACAAAGACATGATAAACTTTGCCATGATGAAATTGTGTTTTGATAAAAAATGATCAGTTCTCTTTTAACTAATAAAACAATTCCTCAGAGCTGTTCTGGCTTATAGAGGAACAGAGTTAATCAGCACGTTTTCTTACTAAAAGAGGATTGAATGTGAATGAAGATCGGTTTGAATCAGGAATCGATACAGAATCGTTACCCCAAGAATCAGAATCGAATTGAATCGTGAGTTGCTGCAAGATTCACACCCTAATCAAAATGTTTCTAAACTGTTTAGAAATTAGAGGTTTTAGACATCACACTTTGCCTGAAGTATTCAAGATTCAACAGTTCATCCAAATGGCTGCTTCCTGGAAAAATGGTTATGTTACAGTTATTTACTGTTATTTGCAAGTAGTCCAAGTTACCCACAAAATGGTTTACAAACCACGTTACACATGGAAGCACCCAAAGTTACATCCAAATAGAGACTGAATAATTCATTGACTGATCTATTTAAGTGATATGAGATTACAATGGGTTTCCTCGCTTCCATAAATTAATATTAATACAAACACTTATGATACTAATAATAATAGTAATTTTTGATTAGGGGACCTACAGTAGTGAAAAAAGTAGTCATTGTCAGACTATAAGTTCATAGTCAGTACCCAAGAAAATAGTTTCCACTAATCCAATAGCCCATATGCATCATCATCATATTACTGCACAAAAAACCAAAACAACTAAACAGACACAATTATTCATATTTGTCAATTTGAGAAAAAAAACAACCTAACTCAATTGATTGGTTAATTTAAGTAAACAACAGGCAGTTCAACATAAGACACGACTCATTTTTACTTCTGCGAAATCATCCAATTCTACATGTGCAGTTTATAGCTAATAAAACACAATATTTAGTTTTACATAATTACCTTCTGCATATAGCACCAAAGGTGAAAAATGGGAAATTTAAATGCCATAGGCACACATCCTTCTCTAATGTCTGTAGCTAGTTGGATACAACAATTTTCTTACATTTCTGCAACTTTTACATGCTTTCCTGTTTCACAATCTGAGCACCTAAAGATATTACACTTCTTATTCTTCCCATTTTTACTCACCTGTCCTAATCCCATTTCTATATTGCATCACACTTAAAGGTTGATAATACTCTGGATTTTCTGTTCTTGCAGCATATTCTTACTTCGCTATTCCCTCTGAATTGTGCCCCCTGTGTAACCTCTAATTATCTCTCCCAGTAAAGTCCATCTCTTAGCACATAGATTTATCTGAACTCTTAAATAGAGCTACTTACCCTTCTGTCAGACCAGCGTAGATGGCCTTTACCCTCTTTTACCCATAGCCCTTCACCTTCCATCATTTCAGCTGCTTTATAGTCAGTTGCTTTGCAAACATAACTTCCCTATTATAAAAAAAAAAACAAAAAAAACAAGGTGAGTTCAAAGAAATAAAACTGCTTTTTGCCTTTCCAAGCAAGCCTTAGTAATACACAATCCTCGGTCTGACAAACCCTTTACCACAGTCAACTATTCGGGTTCTCCAATTGGCACTTGGTTGACCTTTTGTCTGCAGGGCTGTTATTTAAAGTGATACAACTGGTTAATATCCTCTTAATGACACCCTCCTGTAAATCTGACATCATAGTATCTATCTTGAATACTGGCAAACTTAATTACCACCATTTTACTCCAAAAATGCCAAACATATCATATTTGATAAGTACTGTTTCTCATACATTTTTCATCGCTTTATAGTAAAAACTTTGCTCTTCTGCCCCCTAATAGATACCAAGAAGCAGAAGACTACACTGTAATCATTTTGACATATATCATACAGTAATAAATGGCAAATAGACAAAGAACATTAATTCATTTTTTGTACCACTTTACCTAATTTAGGGTTGTGGGTCATGGGTGGGCTGGAGCCTTTCCCAGCAATTAGGCGAGAGGCGGGGTACACCATGTACAGGTCGCCAGTCCATGGCAGGGCCAACACAGAGAGAAACAGACAACAACTCACACACTTACTCCTAGGGAGAATTTAGAGTGGCCAATTAACATAACATGCATGTCTTTGGCCAGTGGGAGGAAGCCGGAGTACCAGGTGAGATAACATCTGTTCGATCATTCATTTCAGTTTATTTCCATTTCCATTCAATACACGTTCCCTCATGAAACATTATTTCCCTTCCCTGTTTTGAATATACTCTCTTGAATGTCTTTTTTGAATGTCTTTCGGATGCTGTTCATTTGAGCCTGAAAGGCAAGGTTTGGACCTTCAGAAATTCTAACTCAAAGTGTGGACACCTAGAGAGCCCCTACTCCATTTCCAGCCCTGATCTTCAACCAGCTGATCGGAAGCAAACACAGCAGGCTCCCGAGAGCAGGTGCCCTTTATGAGTCACACATATGAATATCATTTCGGTCAATTTAAAACCCTATGAGCGCATCTCCTCCTACACTAAACCCACCTGTTGAGAACATTCCCATGCACTTAAAAGAACAGAGTTTCTGATGTGAACCTCAGAGTTAAACTCTAAGCTTTTAACCTGCACATAGATAGGCAGTTTAAATTTGGATTCTTTTATATTTTTAAAAAAGATTTATGAAATTATGCTTTATAGGGAAGTAAAGGAAGACACATTATTTCATTTTGTCCGGGCTAAAATTGCTGTCACTAAGTGCAGTTGCATATACAGAAAGGTACAGAAATCAAATTTGCTAAAGATAACGTTTGTAAGATGTTCCCCCTCGACTAGATATCAAGTTTTTCTTTAACTTTGGCGAAGATGATTCATACTGAATACAATTCAATTATCAGAAAGTTGAATACTGGCTTTATCCGCTCTAAGAATAATACTCGAAAGTTCAAAATAGCTTATCCTAAGTTCCCATTTTGGGGTAGCTATGAACAACTGCCTATGAACAAGCGATTCTGCATACATTGCACTTCCAACAGTCCCTAAGGGAACATGCCAATGGGATTCATTAAAAGAAAATTAATTAAAAGTAGGATTTCAATAGATCGACAGATCCATAGATAGATAGACAGATAGATGTAATATATTTTAAAATAGATTTGTCAGGCTCCAAAAGTACTGTTGTAAATGTATTCAACAGGTTCATGTTCACTAATACATCCACTGTTTGACATATGCTTGTGGGGGAAGAAATATGTTTTTCATCTGTTTCTGTCAGAGTTCCTAACACACTATTCAAAGCTGTGGTCAGAATATTCTTAACACCCACATATCACAAACGCTGCAACAAGCATGATAATTGAGGCCATCTCTAATGCAATATATTCCTTTATATTACCGGACTTGCAAGTTAACCTGATGTGTAGCCAAGAAAAGAGCACAGCAACTCCTTGAGTATAAAGCTTAATTGTGTTCATTTCCCCTTCTTTTTCCTGTCTGCGATGATGATGCAAAAATAGAAATATTTTCAGATTACTTTTCTGTTTGTAAGAGAGAGCAAACCTTCGAGTTGGTTGTTCTGTTCAAATTTGCCAACAGATTTGATATGAAAATGCAAAAGCAACTGGACCGTAACTTAGGCAAAATATCTACAATTGCAGTTAATTTCCCTCAACATTTTCCGCTATAATACAATCCTGAAGCACAGCTGAAGATGGTTGATTTCTTTAAGCTTGCAGTGGCAGTAAAGAGAGGAAGCAGATGCCTGTGAAGTCCGCCAGGACTCCCCTTGTAAAGTAATAAAGATGCCATCTGACAGTACCTGCTGTCAAACCACCTCTCTGTACATAGCCTTTTAACTCAGCTCCTCTTGTGTTTTGTGGCACTTAAATATATGTAAAAAGGGCACATCTTCCTAAGAGGAGAGCATGGCAGGCAGTGTTGTTTGAAACCTTTTGGTATTTCCTCCTGCTCAACCTGTTCCACGTACACCACAGCTACAAAAATCTTATATGACCATGGTTTCAAATCCATCATTGCAAAGCATTGATCATGATGAAAGTGTCTATAGGAAGCAAATGAAATGGTTGCGTTAGGAACATGTATCAGCGAGTGTTACATGTACAGCACCTTGAAGAATCGTCCTGGGTTGCCAGTAAATGAGGTGATAAAGTGAAGACATGAGGGTAGGGAAGTGGGTGTGTCTACAAAGCAAAATCAGCCGGGTCTCCTCTTATGATCTGCTCGTACATCCAGAAATGAGCTGCTGCACGGCTGGAAACCTACGTCTGAGGCAATTCTGAACCAAAGGATGAAAAAAGGCTCATCAAATGGTAATTTCTTCATCCATAACATCTATTTCATGCATATTATAGGTGATTGGCAACCTAACATTGACATTGTGCAGGGATCTCAACAGGATTTTTTTTTCTTTGAACACAAATCCATTGCAGCACCTTTTTGAGTTTAATCACCCTTCCTTGGTGTGCTTTTAAATTATTTCAGTAACCACACAGTGCCTGTTCTACTTGTTCATTAGGACATCTTCAGGGGTTCATGGACCTTCAAACAGTATAATGTAAAGAGAACAAGCTTTTCATCTACAATTGGTAGCAATTATCAAAAAAGCTGCAAAATAAGTGTGCTTCTTTTATATGTGTATGAAGTGTTGCTACGTTTAGAAATCATACTCTGTTCTGTAGATAATTATTACTACTTTCTGAAAATGGTAAGATGACTAATTGCCACAGAACTGAATGAAGTAACATCTTTCTGGTTGCATGCATTAAAATGTAGGCAAATGTTGTTTAGCACTGTAAGTAAATGTCCATGTAGCTGTAGTTGAAACACCAGTATTTTATTGTATAGCAAGACAAGAAAAGCTAGCATATATAAATCATTACCTATTTATATTTCATTGTTGTTTTGATAATATGCTGGGAGTAACCGTCAGTGGCAGCTCTGTTTGAAACAGCATGACTTGATGTCAGGAGGATCCCCAGTGAAAAGTCAAAAAAAGTTTAATATTAAATCTACTTAAGCTGCTGTAAAATACAAACATAATAAAGTGAAAAACAATATATTAAGAACTGCAGTTTAATTTGTAGATCTTTGTTATCAACCCAAAAAAAGACAGTGAAATGATTGGACACTTAAAAAGCTGAATTGATCATTTCTGGCTTAAAAAGCAAGAGAAAAACCCCAAGAAGTTAGATTAATTAGTAACTTAGGAAACGTTTATTAGTCCTGACTTTCATATTCAATGTTTTTATTTTCCAAAAAGGCAGCTTCAGTGATCGCAAACTCTTTCTTTGTCATTCCACGTCTGATGAAGCAGCCAAGTTTCTCTTGTGCTGTTTGAGCTCATCTACAGTACTTCTTCATTTACAGTAAAAAACCAAAAGAGGAATGAAGTGCAGCATTTTATGCTGCTCACATGCTTCTCAGTCAGATAAAGAATGCTATTTTGGCTTCAGTGTATCCAACACTTTCTTGGGTTTTTCACCGAAGAAAGATTATTATGTAGTTCGGGGAAAGAAAGAGTGATATATAGTACATGTTGAGCACACGTAGCTGACGCACCTTGTGGAACCAAGATGTTTACTGGCAGGAAAATATTAGGAGAAAGGCAGAACATGAACATCAAGACACTACGATACCTTCTAGGGATGTATCGATGGCAATCGATGTAGAAAAAAGGAAAATCGATTTTCTATCTATTAATATTTAGTGCATCCGCCCGGACGTTTTCTCTGTTACACAACCCAAGCGCCTCAATGGGGTTCCGCCTGGATGAGTTAATCTGTTACACAAAACAACTTACTAGTGCACTAACAGAAACGAAAACATAGATGAGGGTAAAGAAGGATCACTGCAGGGGAGACGACTAAAACTTTATAAAGTACAGGACCACTACAGGCTCAGCCAAGGAGAACACGCAGCAGTGTGTTTATTGGAAAACTAAATCAGAGTTTCACAGCAGCACATCCTGGATGTGGCAGTGTCTCAGCAGGAAGCTGTACAGCACAGGTTCGTCCGCCAGTTCAGCATCAGCCAGGTAATCATCATTTCACCGATGCAAAAGCATCAAACCCAGATTAGTTACTGCAGGTGCCGATTAATGCGAAAATGTTTATACACAATAAGTAAAATGCATTTTTCTAAACCACTGGGAACAGTTCCATTAGATGTAGATAGTTTTTATTGTTCATTGTTTTATTTTTATCTTTAGTTATACACAAATCATTTCCTCATCCTTTTTGCTACTTTTTTGTATCTGTATACTTTTTTTATTTTTATATGGGCTGTTGCAGGGGGAACGTCCCCCCTGCAAGGGTGAAAAAGGCAAATATAAGAAAAAGAAAATTCATTTGGCTATAAAATAACTAAAATCAATTTTGTTCGGGAAAAAAAACATATAAAAATCGAAAATTAACAGCTCAAAATCGACAATCGAATCGAATCGTAGCTTGAGAGAATCGTTACATCCCTAATGCCTTCATATAGCAATCACCAGCTTAATTAGAGTTTAAAATGTCATGTACTGAAGATTTAAGAAGACTTCAAGAATGTGACAACCTCTCATTTTAGAAGTAAAGCAATAGCCAGTACCTTTGCTGAATGTATAGTCAAATTGACATTGCTTTGAGTTGCAACTTTGTACTTTTAAGGTTTATCAAATGGAATGTAAAAACAATTCCAAACACATAAATTGATGCCTGTGGACAAGGAGTTGAATTAATAATAGAACAAAAGCCGAGATGGAGTCTCCCTTGATCTGTTTCAAAAACCCACTACCACTACCATTTCATGTCATGACCTTGACCTGAGACGGCCCAGATAGAGCTTTACTTTGCTGAAAGAAACACAGAGCTTTTACCAAATATTGGTGTATGCAGTATTTTTGTGTGAGGAAGGTTAAATATGGATTGTTGGACAGCCTCATAAATCTAATATGCAGGAACACCAATGCTTTATACTCAAAAGGAAAAGACATGCCAGTGTCTGGTTTAATGAATGAATGATTACAATACCTTCTCTTCATCTAACATGGCCAAATGTAGCCGGGGTTAGCCTCAACAAATGCTTATGTCAATGAAAAAGGAGCCCTGGCCCTGCCGATAATATTTGGACAATTCTTTTTGAGTATGAGAGCTTAAGAAGGAAAACTATTTATGAAGCCCAGCTTGATTCAGGTACAAATGCTGGACTTGAGAGTAAACCAGACGGCTTGATTTACATGTTAAAATGAAACTTTTCAGGGAGATGGTCATCAGAGTCACTACTGTACCCTGTCTTTAGTATTTTATTAGTTTAAATAACTGTTGTGTATCTACAGGTATAGCTATTATGTTTGAGATGCTGTACCTTTTCTCTAAGCATAGTATTAATATTTTTCTCAATAATATTCTGAAGTTAAAGCAATGTGAGCAGGGGCCATGGTGTTGGCTTGCACAGATAAACGTAGTTAAAGGTTCATGTATCCGTTTTTATACCAAGCTGTACAAGACTCACTTTGAAGTTTTGGTCCTTTTTGATGGTCACTATGTGGATTAAACATAAGGTAATATAAACTCAGAGGGAGAAAGATGGGTCAAAGATTCAACAAGTTGGAGATGGGAATCTATTATGCTGCATCTTAGTTGGAAACTGAGCAGCATCCATTTCCTGTGCTGCCATCGATCGGGGGCGTGATTAATGAAGCTGTTGCAAGAAGGAGGGATCCATAAGTGTCTTCTTCCTCTTGGCCACTTGTTGGTTATGTCAGTGCTGAGAGGGCATTCTAACAAAGAGGGTTTAATTTTCTTTTGTCCTTTTTTTTGTTTTAGAGATTAAACATCAGAGAAAGGCTGAAAGAAATTGAAAAATGGCAAAAAATTCTGAGGATTGATGACATTTGACAAAGGTCTGGGCATGATTGTGTGAATACTCATTTTGGATGATTCATGGTTTCCCTTTGAAGATGGAAAGCTTCTGAAGGCAGCCCACATACTGCTACATAGGACAGTATGACACATTCCTTTTAGTGAACCACATGAAACAAGTCCTCCAGAGCATTCCCAGCCTGTGAGCGAGTGAGTAAGTGGGAATCTCAGAGTCTCAGCTTCATCCTCTTTTCTCGTAAACGGTTTGTAGCCCTTCACTTTTGTTCATATACTGTAAGCAGCACTGATATCACCACAGCAAGGCATCTCATCTGCTGGTCTCAACATATTGTTTAGAAAACACATCACATCACGCTCTGCCTCCTGTGACATTTCCCGCACAGCAAACACACACACACACACACACTTCACGTGTCCAGCTGTGAGAGAGAAACTTCAGCAGAAAGTCTCCTGCTGTGAAGCACATGTATGAACGGCTACTGCTGGAAAAAAAATCCAGAAGAAACTGCCTGCATCACACTTTCCTGAAAATTTACATAATTTGTGCAGAAACAGGTCATTAACAGAAAAATCTAATGTATGAATGTAAGGAATGAGGGCTTGGAAAACACAAGAAGAAAGAAATACAGTACATATGTTACAATTCTGGTCTATCTCTGGTTCCAGACCATGGAATCGATCTAACCCAGTCAAGCAAGGCTGCAAGCTTGTTCAGGCAGGAAACTGGAGCTGCTGTGCTGTGATCTGCCTCAAACCAAATGTATACATCCTGGCCGAAGCATTTAAGCTGCCTATAAGGCAGCTTTATTGCTGCTGTAAATGAACTTAGTATGTTGGATGTCTACTTTTTCATCCCCTCCACCAACCCGGCATCAACAATGGATTAATTTATAGTAGAAAATAATTGATGTTCATTTGATCTGTGAAAGTCATTTAAATGTTTCTTGTGATAATGCATTTAATTTATAAAGCACTTTAAATTTGTGAAACAGATCTCAAAGTACTGCAAAATAGAGAAAAATGGTTAAAACAATTACTATAAAACCATTGATAAAAAATCCAGATATACAGTAGCCTATACTTCTGCATTTTTAAGAGTGTCATGAACTATGACTAAATTGGACTAATGTACCAATTATTTTAGCTTAGAAATAGTTTTGCTACTCTTAAAACTCAAGGAAAACCCAGTTCAGCCTGTGAAAATGGTGAAGTAGATAATAAGATTTATTTATGACTAGTAATTGGTTTTCTAAAAATTCAAATTACCACCCTTGTTAACTGTTTAGAAAGGAGACAACGTTAGACTGATGCTTGTGTAATAAGTGGCCAGTTCTAACATGAGGTTACACCATCTAATATTCAGAGAGACAGAGGTGTGAAAATAATCCTATAACCTCAGTGCTGCACTGCTGACTGTCATAATTTCATGTTAAAAATGCATTCGCTATTTCACAGC
The DNA here is from genome assembly GCA_036024015.1 of Craterocephalus amniculus. Taxonomy (NCBI): domain Eukaryota; kingdom Metazoa; phylum Chordata; class Actinopteri; order Atheriniformes; family Atherinidae; genus Craterocephalus; species Craterocephalus amniculus. The sequence goes on along the minus strand of JAVQJG010237075.1, from coordinate 5,450 downwards.
TTCAAAGCACCCTGAAGCCATCACTTGCTTGCAGAGACAAATGGTTGAAGGTGCCATCTGGGTATGTTCTCAGAATCCTTTTAGGCATCGCACATAGCACATGGCATTCAGATATATCCAATAACTCTGCAAGTTCTGCAACACCGATACGTGCATGCATGACAGAAACCCTCATGAGATAATATCCCAGTACAGAGTTCTTCTCCTTTGCTGTAACTTTCCGAACACAAGTCTTAGTTGTCAATAGGAAAAGTTTTCTACCAAACTGTTCCAGCTGTCGTCACCTCATCCCCCGAGGAATGTATGTGAACATGAAGGAGCTAAAGAATCATTGTGCATGAGCAAAAAATAACAAAGGGGGGAAAAAAAGTATCTGAAGCTTAAAGGCAATGCAGCTCAAGCTAAAAATAGGAAGTAACTTCAACTTTCACCTAGGAGAAAAAAGGGAGAACGGAAACAGCTTGTTCGATTGGATTGGACCTGAAAATAAGTGGCAGCAAAACTGAGAGTGTGCAGAAAATGAAGTAAAGTTTTTGTGTGAAGCACAAAGTGTAAGGTTTCTTTTCGGTTATGGCTGCGGTTTGAGGTTTCATCAGAAAAATTAGGGGAAAAAACGAAAAAGCTGTCTTCTCTTCGACAAAAAAATATATTTCATGCAACTGTAAGATTGCTGTGCACATGGACACCTGAGCTCAAACTTTGGAAGATTGACACTTTTTTCATTTTTTCTTGATGAGAAAAGCTCAGAATGTCACTTTGTAATCAAATCCATTTTAACCAGCTAGTTAATTCTTCATTAACATGTGCAAAAGGATAACCAGGGACAGAATGAACATGGTTATACTCCTTTAAATGACATGTTTCCCATGCTACATTCACATAATAAGAGGCATATTTATCACTATACTGTACCTGTTTGGATAACAAGTTTTGGTACAATGTAAATTATGCCGTCAGTCATCATTTTTTCTCTCTAAAATAAACTTTGACAGTGTGCTGTTTAGTTAAGTTGAACTATGGAAGTTAACTCATTATATATGAAAGAGGATTAATCCATCGTTCCTGTCCTGTGCTACAACCGGGTGAAATGTCCATCCCAATGTCACCGTTTTTTCTTCTAGCAGAAGCAAGAATAATGAACTAAAAAAACATTGATTACACTAAGACTTACCACTTCAGCAGACGAATGTTCTTGTAGGCTACAGCTATGATGATGTAATTTATAAACCCTGCATGTTTTCATCTCCATTTTTGTATCATGAATCTGTCGGGGAGCTGAGATTCTCAAGCAGTTCACTGACAGGTTGTTTTTTCTGCATTTGTCTTTTACATCAAATATGCTATATGCAAATAATGTATTCCAATATATTTCCATCCTCTCTGTCAAAAGCACACCACATATTTACCTGGTTGAATTAGAGAATTCAAGTGAAATTAATTCTTAGTTTAACTTCAAAAGAAGGTGGTGGGGCTAAAGCGCTTTGTAAAGATTTGTCTTCTACTCAGTTTTTCTGGTTAGATAAATTTGTCAAAAACAGAAATTCTGTTAAACTTTTACCATGGAGACAAGATCTCTGACCAGACAGATCTGTTTAAATCACGATAAACCCATCAGCACTTTGAAATGACTAGTTCCTCTTGTACAGAAAGAAAATATCCTTCTTTAAACAAGTTGTCCCTGTTCTAAATTCTTGGCTGATATGAATAATGGAATGTAATAAACCTTAATGCTGGATCAGAAAATAAACTCTTTCACTCAATCTTTTCTGTAATACCCACCAGATTATTTGTGTTATGCTTAGTCTATTTGTCTTTAGCACTATGGTAACAATCCATTTACAATGAGGAGCATCACAACTGACTTTTGTGTATATTGGCTGATGGGTTAGACGGCTCAGGGCCTGTTTCTAAAAATGATGAGACAAGACACATACATTTGTCAAGGCAGCAAAGTAGGCTGGGATGGGGAATAATGAGTCTGAATGGCTGTAACTCATTGGCAAGGCTGCTTGTCACAGCAGCTCCCAGCCCGCTCTCTGCTGCTGAGATAAAGAACAAAACCAGGCTGACATGGAGGAGGCATTTCAACATGATATGTTTCCCCACAATTTATTGAGTGTCACAAGCCACTAAAAGGAAGTCATGATATCAGTTTGAGACTGGGTGAGAGATGTGACAACAAACAAGCTAATAAAATATAACACTCAGGTCTGCAGCAGGTCTGCACGTGAAACACAACTTTGGATGCCAACTTGTTTCGGCTTTTTTAAACTCTCTTTTCTATTAATTTGTTTTTCCAGGTCATTCGGCTGACCATCTCTCCTATATCCTCATGACTAAAATAATTTGTTTACAAAAATGCAACCGAAACTTAAAAACAAAACAAAAATAGCCTACTTCAGGAACAGAATTTATTTCAATTTCCAGAATGTCACTGTGACACAATGTCGCCGCTGTAAAGTGACACAGTGTCAAATGAAGTCAGAAACCCATTATTAAAGCCAGAGAATACAGCAGAGCTATTTTAAGGTAGAATTAATGTTAACTGGGGGCTGATGGTTAGCAAGACCCTGCTATACCTGACAATTCACCACCATATTCATCAGTCGTATTATGTGTAAAAAGCACAAGTCTTTGTGGCTTTTTCCATCCTAGACAGCTGATTTAATCCTCCAATAACTCCCTAAAGGGCCCAAGAGGTTAATTTCCAGTTCACTGGGAACTTACAAAGAGTTAGTCATCAATTAACCATAGTTCATGTTCTTTGGAGTTAATTTAATCAAAGCTAAAAGGTTAGTGGTCTTTAAGGTTATACAACTTTGAGACTGCAGCATTTGGTCCTGGAATATGTTGTCAATATGAAAGTGTGAAAATTTTATCATGGTTATAAGGAAATCTTTACGCTCATTTGTTTTAGGGTTTGATGACACACTGATAACCTATCAGCATAGTTAAATATACATTATAAAAGTGAGGATTGTTTTTCTGTACGCTGATAATAAAAGGAAAGACAAAGCTTTAAAATGATTTAGATCACCTGCAGATGATGTGTTGTAATTAGATTCCTGCTAGCCTTTCCTTACTTTTTATCTATAAGCACCCATGTTAATGGTTAAGATGTCAGATTAGAAAAAGTGTTCCTGGGAAACAACAATTAAAGATGAATTAATTAATTAAACTGCTTTTGGATATCTGGCCCGCTGTTGTCAAAGATGAAAATTTTATATCTCCACTACCTAACAGCCATCTGTGTTTTAATATATATGAACAATCAAAGTTTAATTTCTATGTTAATATGAGCTCTAGTTTATTGATATGAATATGTACAAGAAATACAATAATAACTGAATGAATAAGGAAAAGTGAAATATATAATGACTACAGAACATAAGATATATTAAATTAAGATATAATGAAAGCAAACTGTTAGTCAATTCATCAGAAAGAATAAGAGCATCTTAAAGAATCTGTGATTTCAAATGTTCTTAAAGCAGCCGTCAATGCATAAAAATACAAAGGAGACCCAGAAAAAGATGAAGCAGAATAACACAATCTCATCGAGATGTTTTGTAACAATTTTTGGTAAGAAAAAACTGCGCTTCTGATGCTAAAACTGGGACAAACTGTCACTGCTGTGCTGCAACCACACTTCATGTGGTTATTGCTCAACAACTGTAACAGGCCCTCATTCTCCATCTTTTCCTCCCCCTTTCTCCCACTGATCATGTTTCTTGCTGACAGGTGGGTTTCAGTCTGTCTGTTCCATGTAGCATTTTTAACAAGCAAATATTCAGAAATAAACAAATCATGAAAATATAGATCTCTTTAGAGGGCACAAGTATTTTTAGATGGGATTTTTTCATCACCAGAAAATTTAATTCAATGATATAATATAATCATGTTCAGGGTAAAATAAAATTAATTGTGTACGCCACATCCTCATTCACCGTACATAAGGCTTTGTGTGCCCGTTATCTGTTGGGCAAACTATCTTAGATCGCCTGCAATTCATGGAAACACAACAGCAGCAATTTATTTGTAGCGCACACAATTTTATGTTCACTATTTGGGATCTTAGTAAATCAGGGCCAACAGCTGGAACTAACTCACACATACATGGTTTATGCAAACTTTACGCAAAGCCCATTAATCTACACAATGCATCATGACATGTACCAGGCAACTTGGATGTGCTGGAATTCATTGAAGTAGATTTCCCTTGCATCATTAATAATGCACATATCTATCATTCTAGCTTTTTATTGGCACTTCAGTAAAAATAACTTTAGGTTTGTCCAAGGAAAAAACATTGGAAATAAATATTAAGGACTTGATTTACGAATATTCCAAATAGCGTCCCCAAAATCAATGACCCCGCAATTCTTTTGCTCCAGCTATGTTTCCATGATTTGTAGGTGATCAGCTAATATTGCTCACGCAATTAATAACAGGTGCAAACAGCAGCATTTAAATGAGGATTTTGCGCACGCTATTGCTTTGTCATGGAAGGATCCGGAGAACAAGAAAGCTGCAAGTGCAAAATGAAATTTGTTCCCACTGAGGGCGTAATATTAATAGAGGAGGAACATGAAAATATCGTTGAGCTAAAAAAAAAAAAAATAACTAAAAAATAAATGTCACCAGAATTGTTGCAATATAGGAGAATATTTGCAAAAAAAGGATTAATGTTGTTGGAAAAAGCAAAAAAACAGCGGATTAAGTTAAGAGGAGGCAAGAAATTAGATGGAGAACCAAAGAAAAAATTGCTCGTAAGAAAAAAATCAGCAAATAAAACCAGCAGGGGGTGGCATCAGAAGAGATTCATCTCATCCATATTGAGGAACAGGTGCAGCTCGCTTTGTACAGGGGGTATGTGCCGCAATCAGATATGTCCACATGAGCAATGTATAAGGGAAAATCATTATATTCACTTACCCAAAAGTCAGTCATCTCCATACTCACCATCTCTCAGCTTTCATCTTTTCATCTCTAACCCTTTGTAAATCTAAGCCTAAAAACAGTGAATAGGTCAGTGTGTGATTAATTGAATTCTTTATCTCATACCTGTTGAAATTTTCAGTTTTGGCATGTCCTCACTAAATTCTGAAAATTGTCCTCCATTTGTGCTGTTGTGGCAATGATTACACTATTCTTAGTAGGCCGCGTGAGCTTTTGCTATTGTTTGTCTGTTAGCCCTGTAAAAGCCTGGCATGTGATTTCTCTTCAGAGCATTTCCAGGGAAAAACAAGCTTATGGAGCAACTGGATTTTAAAAAAAGAAAAAGTATTGACATGTTACTACAGTAATGTAAAAAAAATTTTCCTATCCCTACCAAATGGAGCTATAGCGAAAGTTCAGACAGGAAGACCTGCAATGTTAGACATTCACCCTCTGTGTTATCACCTCCTTCTCCCCTTCTCTCTCTCTCCCTCGCACACTCCTTCCTTACC
>JAVQJG010237028.1:0-19914 GCA_036024015.1 Craterocephalus amniculus | reverse complement strand
CACACACACACACACACACACACACACACACACACACACACACACACACACACACACACACACACACACACACACACACACACACACACATACATTTGCAGGATGAAATTATACTTTGGGAGAACTGTAGGTGCTTGGAAATTCCTAATAATGCAATGCAACATTTAAAAGTGTTTTCTTTGCTGTGACCAAGCGACTCTCATCAAATACAGCTGTATAAATAGAAAATGGATTCTTTCTTCAGAAGTCTTTCAGCATATTTTAATTTCCCTCACCACTGATTCGTCCAATTTAAATTACATCATAGGAATTCATGTTCACGCCCAGTAATAGTGTCAGTATTTGCTGTGCATGCATTTTGACGCTGCCTGCTGGTAAAACAAAGTCATTACAGCACTGGTCAATATTATTGGTGCCACTGAATTTTAAATGCATAGTTCTGATCATATTCAGAAATAAACCCAAACAAAGCCATTTTGTGACATCAGTATTTATTTTTAGAAAAAAAAGCTAAAGGAAAAAAAAAGAAATCTTAGCTTACTTGAGAAACCTTCAGCATAAATAAGTTTAAATTTGTCCACTACAGAGTTAGTTTTAAGATCTTTTCAGATTTTTGCTTGAATGTATCATGCATAGCTTCTTATTTTTAAACCTTTGTTCTGTTGGAAGACCAAAAACATTTACCCAAAGTAAGTTTAATGTTCATAGAAATCTGGCTGTCACTGCCTTTGAAACATTTGGTCCATTATTTTTAGACAGTAAAGCAGCCCTGAGCATGCAAGCCTTCATTATGCTCAACTATACCATCCAGCCATAACTTTTGGCTGGATGGTCTTTACCTGATGGCCTCTCTTTAGTTGCCTGTATTCATGTGCTACCTTTTCAACGTGTAATATATCAGCTTCCTTTGCCTATAGAAGAGTATCACCATGATATTTTGATCTAACTGCCCATTTTAAAGAAATTTTTCTTTTTATACCTTTCTTTCTAAAGTGGTGCCGTCTTTCGATCATTGCTTCACACAGGGTACAGACTGTGGCACAAACTGAAACCACCACTTCTAACTGCTCTGTTATCCAGTGGCTGTATGATCTACCTGGTGTACCAAGCACATCTGTTTTCCTTCCATTTGCTACTATACTTGCAGATTTGTCACTAAATCTCTTTTAGTGGCACATACTGGACACATCCCCACACTTGGCTGAAAGTACTTGATAGAAAGTGAGAATTTAAAACAGGTTTTAAGATCTTTGCAGATTGTGACAAAATCATTTGAATTATGTTTGTTTTTTAATTTACAGTTCTGATATATATTGTGGAAAGGAGACTGGTAACAATTATCCTGGTTTAATGGCATAAAAGCTTGATTCACTGGATTATTCAGATAATTTCTTGAAACTTAAAACAGGAGAGTCTGTTTTTTAATTGTTGCTGTTAGCTTAAATGAATTTAACGGGTAAGTAATCAATAATGGTATCCAGAAGTGATTTATCTGTTTTCTTATTTTCTTTGCAGTATGAAAACCTTTGTTTTGATAATGACTTTAAAAAAAAGCATTTCAACAAATTCTCCTGATCATACAGAATTAGCCAACTAACTAGACTTCTGTCACATTTGTGATTACCAATAACTCTGACCTGCACTATGAAATCCATATAAGTCAGTGAGAAATCATAGCATCACGTTCAAATCAACCTTTTCCATTCACCTCTCCAACCACCCCCCTTCATCACAAGGTACCAAAGACTACTTGCAGTTTTCTTCTTGTAATATGCCTTGCTAGTTTAGACAGTCTAAAACTAAAGGACACATCAAATCCTAATAAAAAATGTGTACAAACTGTCCTTTTAACCAGAGGATCTTGTCCTTGTGGCTTGAAAGTATATCTCAGATGTTTGTGAGGAAAGTATCACCTTAAAAGAACAAATGGATATCACTTGGCTGCAATGGATTCCAGCCAGCTCAACACTTCCTGCAGACCCTCTCCAGAGCGGGCGCTGAGTTCCAGTATCGTGATGGGCTGAGTCGCAGATGCAATGATGTCATCCATCCTGAACAGTGACTTTATCTCCATAAGGCTCATAATGCAAGGCATGTCCCTGGAAAAGGTTGGAATTGCGAATCACAAAATACACTATGACAAAAAATGATATCCGCCACCTGTCAGCACTGACAGTGAAAACCTGCCTATGTACAAGGTCATCTGTATGGAGTGACTTGTATGGAGTCTCACCTCTTGTTGAAGAGAATGAGCACAGAGATATTGCTCAAAGGCTCAGCAGAAAGAACAGACAGCAACTGGATACAGGAGGAGGAAATCTGAGCAGTGTTGGCTGCGTCCACCATGAACTGTGAAAGAAAGAAATATTCAATCACATATATTCTATAGTTGTTTTATTCCCTCAAATAATAGCAACAAAGGCCATACAATGATGGAGGAGCAGTCTTTGAAGTAACTGGGCCAAATAGGTCCCATGCAGCCTCCTAGTTCCCTCACAGTGATCTTCTTCTTTTTCAGGGTCAAATCAGTCAGATTGGTTCCTACCTGGGGGGGTTACACATACAGTATCAGTAACATTACATGGAATCGGTGTTGCATTATAGCCAAGGCTGTAGTCTTAACATATATCTGTTTCTGTACTGCTTACTGTAGGAAGAGTTGCAGGGGGCGAGGGCATGTCCTTTAAACCGTGCAAACTGAGCAGTTAATACAATCTGTCAGGGAAAATACAGTATAGTATGACCTGGCACATAATACTAGGCTCATATGGGACTTTCGATAACCATCAGAATAAAAAGGCGATGATAACAACAAATGTAGCGTTGGTAAGATTATTTCTTATTCAACAGTAACGCTAGTTGAAAGCTAAATTAGCTTGTTAGCTAGCCTGTGCACTGAACATATTCAAAATGTAGTTCAAAACATTTTGAAGAACACGAAGGATATTTTGTAGTCTTTTGAGAAACAACGTCTTTCCAACGCCAGTGGCTCCGAGAAGTAAACAAACTTCTCTGCTGCTCATTTTCTTCATCCAGCACATGCACTGCTAAGTTTGCTACACTACGCAAGCTACGTAGCCTCTCTTGGCACCATGGCGACGGCCATGTGACCGTTTCAGTTCCCAGCGATTGGGTAAAGTAGAAGTCAATTATTTTAGTCTCGTTTCTGATTAGCTATCGTTCAATTGGGATAAATAATACGGAAGCAAAACATGATTATCAACAATTAGCAAGTGTCGTCGTTGGTGTGCACGAGCGAAACTGTCAGACACCCCCTGCCCTGTACTTTTGGATCAACATTTACAATGCGTTTTTTGCGTTAGTTACATAATTGTGGTTAAAAAGGCTTTGAGACATAAACATGGAGGCTAAGTTAAAGAAAGAGCTGGGGACGAGCATTTTGAAACCAACTGGTCACTCAGGAAGTGGATGCATCAGCGAGGGCCAGAGTTATGATACGGACACTGGGAGAGTATTTGTGAAGATTAATCATAAGAGCGAGGTATTTCTTCATTTCTTCAGATGTGTACTTTTTTCCCTTCTTTTATTGGCTGCCCTATACATTCTCCTCATCCACCTCGGACTTTCCACTTTATTAATTCCAGACATGAGTGAATTGGATTTGTTCTAGTTGCTGCACCCTTTGAATGCTATTGTCAGTTTTGTGTAGATAACAATGCAGCTATTTTATTGTAGGAAACTTGCATAAAAATGTTTTGACTCTCTGACCAGCCCACTAACTGATTTAATCTTCTTCAGGCAACATTGATGTTTGATGGGGAGATGGCAAGTTTGCAAGCCATTTTAAAGACGGGGACTATAAAAGTTCCAAAGCCCATAAAGGTGATTGAACTTGACACAAGAGGATGTGTCTTTGTGATGGAACATGTTGACATGAAAGGGTTAAGCAAGTAAGAACTTATACATTCATTTAAAAAAAATGGTCTCAGTGCTGATTTTAAGAGTTGTCTTACTTTTTCTTCAAAATTACATTTATCACTCTTAAATCCACCGATCAGGTACTCAAAGCAGCTTGGAGAGCAGCTGGCAGATATGCATCTTCACAACAAGAAGCAGATGGAAAAACTCAACAAAGAGCAGCAGACAGTAGGTAATTAAATTTAAATTCACATAAGTGCATGAAAATGTGTACAAATGCTTGTGCAACAATAAGAGTTCCCTTCCTAGATAACTGCCTTTACATTTAGAATGAAGATTACCTACTAATTGGTTGTTCAATGCATATGGCTATTTTCAGGAAAAGGACAGTCTGAGGTGGCTGTTGTTGAGAAATTTGGCTTTGATGTAGCCACATGCTGTGGATATCTACCACAGGTAAGGTAGAAACCGGTCTGTGGTGATGTAGTATGTGTGCCCTGCATACTATGAGATGTTAAAACCCTTTCTCTCCCTAACCTCCTCAGGTAAATGATTGGCAGAGTGAATGGGTGGCATTTTACTCCCAGCAGAGGCTGCAGCACCAGCTTAACATGGTGGAGAAATCCTATGGAGACAGGGAAGCCAGAGAACTATGGGCCAGTCTACAGGTGCACTATCCCTCTGACTCCATAAAAAATCTTTAAGTTTTCCCCTGTAATCTGACTGTGCCATGCATACGTTGTCTCTTAATTACAGCTGAAGCTCCCTAAGTTTTTCACAGATGTAGAGGTTGTTCCTGCCCTCGTCCATGGAGACTTATGGGGTGGCAATGTGGCAGAGTGTTCAGACGGCCCCATCATCTTTGACCCTGCTGCCTTCTATGGCCATTCAGAGTTTGAGCTGGGTATTGCTGGGATGTTTGGTGGATTTAACAGCTCTTTTTATTCTGCTTACCATGAAAAGATTCCAAAAGCACCAGGATTTGCAGAGAGAAACCAGCTTTACCAACTCTACCACTATCTAAATCACTGGAACCATTTTGGTGGTGGCTACAGAGGCTCTTCAATTAGGATTATGAAGAATCTACTCAAATAAATATCTTCAGAAGCACTTTTTGAAAGCTTTAAAGTCTTAAAGCCTAAGCAAAGTATTATGTATATTTAGCAAATTTGACCAAATGTGATTTGCTAATTGTTGGAAAAGACTATGCATAGAATTTTAACATTGCAAAATCTGAACTCTTTTTTGCCAGTGCCAGTTATACTGACCTGCTTCCAAAATACAAATAAATCAAGGTTTCTTTAAATCTGAATAAATACAACTAAATCTGGTGCTTCCTCCAAAGTTATTACTAAGCATATGCCAGTAACAACTGAGTAAAACATGTAATACATGTAATATTCTTTTTAATGCTGTAAATCCTTTCTGTTAAGAGCTATTTGTTTTTGTTTTTTTCATGCAGAGTTAATTATACTTATGTACTGTATATAGCATGTCCAATTTTCAAAATGAATACAAATCTTAATACCTAATCCTAATGATAAAAGTGTGAATAATAATGTTATATAGGTTTGCACACCAGATATGCTTTACAGTGTTGCTAAATGACAATAAATACTTAAAAACCATTGTTTCTAGCTTGATTTTCAATACAGAATTTGCTCCAACTTTCAAAAAACTGAAAATTTGGGTTAAAATAAAAATGATCAATGCAAAATAAAAATATTTTGTGCTGTATTATCAGAGCCCCGGAGTGTTAAAAAATAGTATAGAAATTTGTTTTGGTTTATCTTTATTTTTTGTGTTACAATAAACAAATTACTATATAATAATATAATGATAATAATAATATAATGTAATTTTCGCCACATGCATTCACGCGAAAGACAGTCATGAAAAACATTAGATTACAGCAACCACAATTAAAAAACCTCATTGAGAAGTTGTTTCAAGATAAAATGCATAAACATATGGAAAAAATTTCAATTTGACCAGCAGTGAATTACAGAGAAGGTACTGAATTCCCTTGCAAAAGACTGACCTAAATAATTAGCTATTTTTTATGCATGTGATCTGAGTGATCAAAATGGCTGAAAACAAAGCCAACACCAAAGTTACAAACTTGAGACCCTTTCACACTCAAATAACCTCATGTGAAAGAAGAAAAACAGTTTTATTACTTCATTGGATGTGGTTTAAACATTTTAGCATTTTCAATTTTTTGAAGGACACTGATTTGCTGAAATAACATTGAAGTCTGGGTTTTTTCCTCACTAAGATAAAAAGCGGGGCCCCTTTTGAGTAATGGCCTTATGTAATGGAAAACAGTTCAAACTACATCACTAAAGTGTAGAGCATGTGTGTGAGGTGAAAATAATTTATCCTAATTCAGACAGAGGTGGCATATGATATGATTATAGAAATGGTGTTTTCAATGCAGGTCAATGTGGCACTGATTGGCACTAGTGTGCCTTGAGAGAGCACACTAATTGGCACTAAATGAGGTTTAAATTGTTTACAGACCTAAGAAAAAGTCAGATAACCCATCTTCTAGAATATCATGGATCAACCCACAATACACACTTTGAACAAGTTTTATGCTGTTTGCATCAGTAGAAAAAAAGTAACAACATTAAAGGTCATTCACAACCCCTTTAGAAAGCTTAGGGAGCTACGAGGGTTAAACAACCTGGACAGACGAACACGTTAAAGCTTAATAAACACAACCTTTACAATGACAGGCCTTTTTAACCCAGTTACCAACCAATGTTACCAAAGCAAACACATCACAATGCAAAAGAACACATGCTTTTCTTTACATTTTCCTCCCCAAATACAACCTTCAATGCGGAAAAAATGACTAATCTGGGGCCTTTTTTGTGGTAAACAGTTTGCCTGTGAGAAGCGGCTTTGACCGTTAATAGCTACTTCATAAGGTTGAGAAAACGGTAATTAACGGCTCGGCGCTGCTGAAGAGCTCGTGCTAACTATTTTCAGAGGTATTCTGAGCCATTGCGCGTACCGTACCGGGGCGGGGTGTGGATTGAGCTTTGTACGCACAATCGAATTCTGCTGAAGCATCTTTACATCTTATATGGCAAAAATTCAGATTGAAAACGATTTAAGTACGAGCGGTCTGGTTTTTGACGTCATTGTCTAGACTAACTGTTACGTTGTTGTAATTCCACCATTTCTAACGCATTTACGCCGCTTCATTCTATAGCTATATTTGCTAACTTTAGCTAGCACAGTGTTATAAAACTCTGAAATTGAAACCTGCCCATCATCTGTAAAGACTTTCCGTGGGCAAAAATCTTCGAGTATGGCCTTATCGGACATGGATATTGGGTGTTCTGGCGAAAAAGAAGGAGCCACAGACGACATTGTCAAAACTTGTGTTTTGAGTGACTTCAGGGAGAAAAGTGAGATCACATCCCTCCTCTCCACCCTCCTGCAGGTCCATGGGAATCCAGGTCAAAGCGAGTGTGTAACTCAGAAGTTTTTAGGTGGGATAGCCTAAATAAGCCATTTTAAATCACCATGTCTTTGTTAGTATTTGTGTGCATTAATATATGATCTTCCTACCCTTTTGTTCACGCAGTGATAATGAATAGATATCAAGAAATGCCTCACCTGCTGGATCCACACCTAGGTACACAGCAACAATAACTTAAGTTACTTTGTGGAGTGTGGTTGTGCAGGTGCTGTAAAACGCACATGTTTACTAAAGTTTTATTTCCCTAGAATGGATGTTGAATACGATGTTGGACTTCGTGAGGAATGAAAAATCTCCACCTTCATTGGTTCACTTGAGCTTCAAGTTTCTTTACATCGTCTGTAAGGTAAGTATTGTTAAAAAACATACCCCCCACCCCCATTAAAAAAAGAAATTCATTACCCTGGCTCCTTATCTGATGTATTATAAAATTCCTAAAGATGCTGACACTTGCATAATACCTCGGGATGATTGTACTCATTTCTATTTTCCTGGCCAGGTCAGAGGATATAAAATCTTCATGCAGCTTTTTCCTCATGAAGTGGCTGATGTCCACCCTGTTCTTGAGCTGCTGTCCGGACAGGATCCCAAAGACTCAGAGGCAAGTCTGAGGCTTTATTTGTCAATCAAAGAAATATTCATGATCAGTTTTCTTTACTTTTTAAAGAAATGAATGTGTTTAGTAAGTTTCAAGGTGATAGTGACAACAAAAAAGGCTTAAAAAAGCCACAGAAGTAAGTCCACTGAATATTTTCTTTTCCCTCCAAATCTATTTAGTTTTTTTTAAGTGTTAAGAATAAAAAGGGATATTTTCAACTGTGGAAAGTCAGGTGTACAGCAGCATACAACATTTGCCATACTTATTTTAACACTCTCACAACAATAGAAACCACAACAGTTAAAAGTCACTATCAGTTGTAGTAAAGTGCACATTAGCAACTTGTTACACAGGTGTGTTTTGCCATCTATTCCTTCCAGACTTGGGAAACACGCTACATGTTGTTGTTGTGGCTGTCCATGACCTGCCTCATACCCTTTGACCTTTCTCGCTTGGATGGCCATCTGAAGTCAGAGGATGGTAAAGCTAGAGAGTCCACAATGGAGCGCATTCTAGCTATTGCAAAGGTAAATGAAGAGTGTGAACGTAGCATGTTGTGGCGTTCTAGACTCGCTTGTACACCATGTAATGCCTGAGTTGTTTAATCCTGACATTAATGGTGTAATTTTTATGTTGATTCATTGTAGAAAAATAAGTCTCTATTCATTTTCTCTTCAGCGTGGGTGTGGGGAAATGCTATAAGTTGGTCTTTTTTCAGTAACAAAATGGAAATTACCAGGTCTAATACCACTAATCAAACAAACTGATCTTTTCAAATTGTGTTCAGTGGCTTGCATAAGAACACATTACACTCCACAAACATAAATATATTTTATTGGAATTTTATGTGAAAGACCGACACAAAGTGTCACACAATTAGGGAAGTATAAAGAAAATTTCACATGATTTTTTTTTTCACAAATAAAAAACAGAAAAGTACAGTGTGCAAAAGTATGTAGCCCCCTTTTCTCTGAGTGCAACCAATTGTCTTCAGAAGCTGCCTGATGACTGCTGAATGATTGAATGTTGGCCCAATGACTAAATAGAGTGGACCTGTGTGTAATCTAATCTCAATCCAAATGCAGCTGTTCTGTTATGGCTTCAGAGGTTTAAGAAATATTGGGAAGCAAACAGGACCATAAAGTCCAAGGAACACACCAAACAGGTCAGAGATAAAGTTGTGGAGAAGTTTAAAGCAGGGTTAGGCTATAAAAAGATTTCCCAAGCTTTATACATCGCATGGAGCGTGTTCATTCCATTATCAGGAAATGGAAAGAGTACACTACAACTGCAAACCTACCAAGATTCAGCCGTCTACCTAAACTTACAGGCCGAACAAGGAGAGCTCTGACATGAGATGCAGCCAAGAGGCCCATGGTGACTCAGGACTGCAAATATCCACAGCTCAGGTGGGGGAATCTGTCCACAGGACAACTATTGGGCGTGCAAATCTGGCCTTTATGGAAGAATGGCAAGAAGAAAGCCATTGTTAAAAGAAAACATAAGAAATCCTGTTTGCAGTTTGCCAGAAACCATGTAGGGGGCACAGCAAACATGTGGAAGGAGGTACTCTGCTCAGATGAGACCAAAATTTAACTTTTTGGCCTAAATGTAAAACGTTGTGTGTGGCGGGAAACTCACACTGCACACACCCTGAACACACCATCCCAAATGTCAAACATGGTGTCAGCATTATGCTCTGGGGATGCTTCTGTTCTACAGGGACAGGGACGTTGGTCAGAGTTGATGGGAAGATGGATAGAGCCCAATACAGGGCAACCTTGGAAGGAAACCTGTTTGAGTCCGCAAAACACTTGAGACTGGGGCAGAGGTTCACCTTCCAACAGGACAACGATCCTAAACATAAAGCCAGGGCTACAATGGAATGGTTTAAAACAAAACTTATTCATCTGTTAGAATGGCCAAGTCTCACTCCAAGTCTTACTCTAACTCCAGACCTAAATCCCATCCAGAATCTGAAAAGCGCAGTTAAAAAATGCTCTCCATCTAATCTGAGTGAGGTTGAGCTGTTTTGCAAAGAAGAATGGACGAACATCGCAGTCTCTAGATATGCAAAGCTGGTAGGGAAATATCCCAAAAGATTTGCAGCTGTAATTGCAGCAAAGACGGTTCCACAAAGTATTGACTTAGGGAGGCTGAATACTTTTGCACACTGCCCTTTTCAGTTTTTTATTTCTGAAAAAAATGAATAAAAGCATGTGGAACTTCCTTTGTACTTCACAGTTGCGTGACACTTGTGTTGGTCTTTCACATAAATTCCAATAAAATATATTTATGTTTTTGGCATGTAATGTTTCAAAATGTGGAAAGGTTCAAGGGTTGTGAATACTTTAGCAAGCCTCCATATGTGCATACCTTAGACTTCTCTAGGTTTACTGGAAAAAAATACCATTAAACGAACAGAAAAACCAATGAACCCTAATGTAAAATATTTTGTAACAATTAATTACCATTTACATAAATGGCATAAATCATTATAGTCCATATTATTCATGCAAACTCTCCATATCTCCTGACCATACCCAGACTTCTTAAAATGGTCGGATATCATGATGTCAGGACAGAGTTTTATGTGACTAATATTTACTGACAGTGATGGATTTCAGAAATTGTATTGCACATCGTCCATAAATTTTTATTCATATTTATTTTTTCCTCCAGGATTATCTGGTTGTGAGTGACACTCCCAGGAGTGCTGCATCGGTACTGGTGTCAAAGTAAGTGTAAAAGCATCTCAAAAGCGATTAGACCCACTCTGTCAATGAATGAAAGATTTTTTAGTATGGTGTCTAAGGCTAAACTCAAATCTTTTTGATAAAGAACGTCAAACTCTGTTTCTTTATCTTCTCATTATGTATTGTAGCAACTGCTGTCGTTCTGTGATATTTGGCCTTTTTGTTTAGCTGCTGTTGTGTCAGTGTGTTTAGTGGATGTTTTTCTATAAACTGGACTAAACCAGCACACTTTTCAAACATCCATACTCTGATTTTCTTTTCAAACTTAATCAGAAAATAGTTGGGTTTCATGTTGCATTTTACTGAATGCAATCAGTAGTCAGTTCATGATTGAATACATATTTTTAATTTGTAAACTGTGTAAAATAATAAAGATCTGTAGTTAATTTTCTCTGTCAGTAGAGGGCAGGATTGCTCTTGTAAAATCTGTTTACACTAACTTTAGTTTATCCTTATAAAACTCTGTATTCCTCGCCTCGTCTGATTGGACATGATCATACAGGTTCATGACCCGCCCTGATGTGAAGCAGAGACACCTGGGAGGCTTTCTGGACTGGAGTCTCACCATTATATCCCAGACCAGTGACCATTCAGTAAGAGA
This sequence comes from Craterocephalus amniculus, assembly GCA_036024015.1. Lineage (NCBI taxonomy): Eukaryota > Metazoa > Chordata > Actinopteri > Atheriniformes > Atherinidae > Craterocephalus > Craterocephalus amniculus. The sequence continues at coordinate 8,584 of JAVQJG010237028.1, read as the reverse complement.
CATAGCAGTGCTGGATGGCGTTCTGCAGTCTCTGGTAAACATTGACACCTTTTGTCTAGCCTGTGCGCCGGTCTGTGTGGGTGTTTGAGGGTGGTGTGTACGCTCTGTCTTATTTCAACCTGCAGTGGGTAATTTACAAGAGCAGACACGACTGGTATGCTTTACACAATACCCCATGTGGTTTTAGCAGGTGTGTAATGCACCTGTTGCCTGTGTGGGATCTGTTTCTTCAAGTGACTTATGTCGGTTTAATCCAGCGCTTTAAGCGAAACGGTTTTTCCGTTGATGGGAGCAGCGCTGATGGTTTAGTTTCTATGAAATTTTCTTTTCTGACCCAGGTCGCAGAGTATTGCTTCACCGTAGCTGTCTAGTAATGTTAGAAGTCACTTTTGAGAAGTTTGATTTGTCGTGTAATATAATTTTATTCACCCTTCGAGCAAGTGCTTTATATTTGTTGGCACATAAACTTGCAGAACATGTTAAAAAGCGTCCTTTTGTACTACATGTCTATGTTATAAACCATGCGCTTAGTTGTTGCTTAGGGCATTCAAAACTGGCTTTATGTGCTGTGTGACCAGGATCCATGTTTGGGTGTTGTTTTCTTTTGTTTTGTACAATTTGATTTATATTTATTCATTTATTTTTCATTATGTCAAATAGGCAAAGCTGTTCAAACATGGAAAACGAGATGACCTCTTACAATACGGTAGGTTCTCCTTTCCCTTTTGAATCCATTTTTAAGTGATAATCTAAACTTTCCTTGGTAGTCAAAAGTAAATAGTCACCAAAACATGATTGTCCCATTCATGTGGTAATTCAGTTATGTTTAAATGTCACTTTTTCAGTTTAAAAATACTTTTTGAATGAAGTTTGTTTTGCATTGTATCGAGTGTGTCTGTGTATGGCAGTGTGGATGTTGTAATAATGAAGTCTGTGTGTTGGATGTTTCCCAGCTCCCACAGTTCTGCGTTGTCTAGAACAGAAACATCTGCCAGAGAGCAGTGAGGCCATGCTGCGAAAGCTCAATGTCAAGCTAATCCAGAGGCTCGGCCTCACCTTCCTGAAACCACGTTTGGCTGCGTGGAGGTCAGACATATTCCAGTCAATCACATATAGTTGGTTTTACGTGATAGATGCCGGAAGTAAAGTTACGGTGTATTCAGACACAACCTTACATAGTTTGCGCAAAATACCGGTAGAAATGACCCCAGGATTATTTTCAGGCTCCTCGGGCTAGTTCTCATAGTTTGTAATGTTACAAGTTTTAAAAACATTTTATCATTTTTACATAGATATGACTGGATAGGATGAGATGAGAGCCCTGATTTAAGTCTTTTAAAAAGTTAATGTGCACATTTTCAGGTACCAGAGAGGCAGCCGCTCCCTTGCAGCAAACCTTGCCAAGTCCCAGCCCACTGCAACCAGTACTGATCTGAGTCCGGAGATGGAGATCCAAGAACAAGAGGAGGACTATGACATTCCTGAGGAGGTGGAGACGGTTATCGGTCAGTTTCTGTCTGTGTTTAGTTTGAAACATTTCTCATTACAAACCTACAACTGAAACAAATCAGATGAACATGTTGTTTTGCAGAGAATCTGCTAGTTGGACTGAAAGATAAGGAAACGATTGTGCGCTGGTCAGCAGCAAAGGGGTAATAATATCTGTTTACGACACCCAGCAAAGCTCAACCGTTGATAACAATGTATCCTTGTTGCTACTTGTCTGGCATTCTTCACGTAAAAAGCAACTTCTTTTTGTGTGTGTGTGTTACATTAATCTATTTAACCCCTCAGCATTGGGAGGGTGACTGGGAGGCTTCCCAAGGAGCTGGCTGATGAGGTGGTTGGATCAGTTCTGGACTGTTTCAGGTAGGTTCACACTTGGGGTGTGCTTGTTCTAAACATCAGTCTCTCTCTGACATTTATCATTTCTCTCAAGGGATTAGTTTCCATGTTCTATCTGTAGGTTTTGATCTTGTGTTCCTTCTCAAGCTTCCAGGAAACAGACAACGCTTGGCATGGGGGCTGCTTGGCACTGGCAGAGCTGGGTCGGAGAGGGCTGCTGCTGCCCTCAAGGTTGATTGATGGTACGTGCACTGACTGACATTGTTCATGTGAAATTCATGAATGCATGAAAAGCCTTATTTTACTTTTTATTGAACATATTTACAAATATTTACATCACATTTCCATTTTGTCAGCTCATGTCATGAATTTAAATAAATCCCTTTCACCCATTTAAATCCAGTAAGTATTCAGACACCTATGACAAGTCGGTGCATTAAACAAGGTTTTCTTTAATTAATTATCTCATGGCACAGCTGTATGCATGTCACATTGATATCTTCTACTATTATATAGCTTTCGGTGCTAAATCAAGATAGTGACAAGTCTTGCAAATAAATTGTAGCATAGAAAATGAGAGATTCTCAGTCCTCATTATAGCAACAGTCCGTTAAGTTTTCAGCAGCAGCGAGGCCTCGTCCTTAGCGCCCGCACTGATTCTTTCGCTCTCTTTTTTGTTTTGCTCTCAGCCTGACCACTGTTTGGTCTTTTCGTGCCTGCTGCTTTCGCCCTGGTTCGCAGCTTGCTACTCGTCTGAGAGGCTGGACTTGTAGTGTATGGGGAATCTTTAGAGGGTTGGCGTCCTGCATTGAAATCACATGAAGAAGCTGCTGAACTTGCAGTGGCAAGCTGGCATAGTGCCAGAGCTGCGGTCTGCCTCTGGTCAAACGGTTCTTCATCCTCATCTCCATTAGATTTTTGTTCAAGATCCACTGAAGTGCTCGTGGCAGAGCTATGTGCGGAACTGCTTTGAGAGGCTCGCAGACTGAGATTCAGAGGTAGCTCATTCCCTTTTAACTCCAGCGTGTCAGAGCCCCGCAGTCTGTTCTCAGCCTTTTCTTCTTGGTTCTGGTTCTTTGTGGAGAGGTTGAGGGGCGCCGGATCGTCAGCGTCATCTTCATGTTCTGACGTAGTTTCAGGACAGGGCACGGAAGATGGCACAAAGGGGTGTCTGCTGTTCTCAGTGGAGCTAAAAGAGACAAAAACAGGATGTTGAAACAAATGAGTTCAACTGCAAGAATGACATTTTTCCTAAAAAAAAGCTACATTTAGAAATCCTGATTACCTTCCATCTAGATGATGAGTTGTTAACTGCGACCAGGTTTCGGACTCCTCTTCTCTCGAATCTCTCTGGGTCGGTTCCAGGGTTGAAGTGGTTTGTACAGGCTGAACGGCAGTCTGAGACGGACCCATGCTGGTGTATAGCAAAGCCTCTGCATCTCTTTGGAGGACGTTTGCTTGGCTCGGTCTGTCCGGGGACCCCAGAGCTGAACACCCCTCTTTTGGGCTCAGTCTTGTTGCCTTGTCTCCACTTTGCCCACTCTCCTCTTGCGTAGAGCCATGCGGGAGGTTGTGACCTGGACGTGAATGCATGTAAAAGCCATAATCCTTATGGCCCAGGGTTTGACCATAGAAGTCCAAAGGAAGGTATCTGGGTCCTGTAAATGGCACAGAAAGCTCAGGAGGTCTGTATAGGCTGTAATGTAGAGGGTGTACTGAGGGGATGGTATTGCAGTATCTGTATGGGTAAGGAGAAAAGGGGGACGTATGATGAGGGGCAATGGGTTGTTGTACTAAAGGTCTCTGAGGATCCATGAACTCTGGCTGTAAAGAAGAGGAGTTTGGCTGGTTGACCTGGGGATGTCCTGGTAGGTAGTATGGTGGGTACAGGGGTCGCTCAGGTAAGAGATAAGGCGTGTATTCAGGAACCATGAGAGGGGGTAATGGTTTTAAGGGAATGGTTGGTGGCATTCTGCCCCATGGAAAGCCGGAGTGGTTGAGAGTGGGAGCTTGCGAATCCTCTGTCTGCTGCGCTCCGTCACGGTTGGGTGTGACAGGGGAGAAAGCAGATGGGTGCGGCAGATCCTTGGCCTCGGTGCTCTCCCCGTGCTCTCTGAGTGTACTTGGTTTTGTTCCACTCTGGTTGTCCTTATTGACAGGGCTGTCGCACCCGACGTCTACTTCTTCTGTGTCGTCTCTGCTCTCAGCTTCGTTCTCCTCAGCTGGTTGTTTTTCAGGACTCTTGACCTGTACTGCAGGGAAGGCGTTTGCTGAGTCCTTGGCTTTTCCAGGGGTCCCCTTTGCTACAGCCTTGATCTGGCGGGCCGTCAGCCCGTTCTTCTGTGACACCAAGGAGATAGAGTTCTTACACAAGTTGTATTTCATATGGTTGAAGAGATGGGACTTTTCATTGCAGGTGAAAGGGCACTGGAAACACTGGTACTTGAAAGGCTTGCCCGGTGGTCTGGGAATGTAGTGGGGCCTTTTAGGCTTGCGCTCCTGAACTGTTTCCATCTTGACTCTATAGATCGTTTTCTGAAAGAAAAATGTAACAAATGGCAGATGAGGAATTGTTGGTGTTCAATATTTTATTTGAAGCTTCTCTTTAGATGCGAAATATGAATTATTGTTGTGTTTTTTTTGTTGTTTTTTTTTACTGAATTCTCTGTTATTACTCAAGTTGTGAATTATAGTTACTTGACTGGTTCAGTAGAGGTGTTTTTCTTGAACTGCATGGCTAAAAGAAATTTCTGGCTGCACAAAACACTGCACCCTCAGGCTAATGTATTTCTCAACTGTTACTGTACGCTGGGTTAGAAAGCAAACAGAGCATTAACCAAATATAAAAACCTGTATGCAAAAATGCACCTGATTGCTTGTATATACACAGCCCAGTTTTAGTTTGGTTTGGGGTATTTGGCGGCAGTCAGCACGCCTCTACTCGTTTGTGCTTTTTCACCTGCTAGTCCGTTTTTTTAAATTTTATGACATTTAGCTGTTCTATAAAGTTCGAAGGCAACCAAGGCACCAGGCAGGTAGACTGTGAACCCAAGTTGCACAGACCTCGAGGGCATGCAGAGGCTTGCCTTCTTTCACAGCCTGACTAAACTCCTCACTGTCGGCGTGGGAACCACCAGCCACCTGCTTCCCATGACTACACCTGCAGGATGCATTCATCATTTGACTCATCGGCTCCGGAGGTCGAGGAATATAGTTAATTGTGACCGTTACTGCAGAAATCTGATTGATGAAACAAGCCGTTTGGGTGAAACCAGGTAATAGGCGGCCCCCCTTAAACGCTTTGCATTCTCCTTTGGAAATGAAACATCACCTAAAGCTGTGAGTTAAGTGCTGCTTGGTTTGCATTGACGAACCTGCTTGTCGTGCGCTGTCGCAAGAAGTTGTCACTCAAGTTTCAACTGAAATAGCATGCAAAGACACTCCCTTTTGAAGAAGTGAAATGCATCCGAAAATCCTATAATAGTCTTCCTGCCTTAAATCTAAGATAGTCATTTTCTTTTTTTAATAAAATAACACTGTTTCTGAATTCACAGAAAGTTTTTATTATTTTAACCACACTACTAAATCTATGCTCTAACAGTGCGTTATGTTATATGCATAAATATCCTAAACTTGTTACTAGCCATTTACTTGAGCATCACGGCAGGGTCAGACATCCACAAGTAACAGGTGCACACTTGGTTTAAAACTTCACCTAAATATATTTCAGGTTAATTAACATTACATTCAGCAAATCACCGACTAATAACTCTATAAGCCAGAAATCTAAGTTAAAGTCCCGCTGCTTCCTTGATTAAAACAGGCCCAAATAATAATTAAAATAGCATTTACCTCCTCTACTTGAAGTGACTTTGTCTTCTCCCACGTCCCACAGAGAAATTATCCACAATAGCCAACGTCTCTATCTGGCCAGGACTCCCGCCTCAGTATGCGCGAAGAGTATGAGAGTGCGTTTGTGAGCATGTGATGGTGAATGTGTGTGATATTGGTTGCATGGTGAGTTTTCCTCTGAGGTGTTGTCTCACTAGTGGGTGCGGCTTCAGCCCAAACAGCAGGGCCCTGAGGCAACAATGATGTACCTGATATTAGTCAAGCCTCAAGCGATGATTTAAATGAGGGGGTGGGATGGGAGAGCTCACTTTCTTCCTCTTTATGGTTCTGCTGTCGTTTGCCAAAATGGCCATACAGGCTTCATTCTGCACGTCCTTTCTATAAAGTTGGGGAAGTTCGGTAGCAGACCGAGGAAGTCCACAGGACAATTGAATCCACAGCTTATTTCGTTATGTGCTGTTAAAGGATAAGGTTGAAAGCATTTTAACAATAAGATTTAAAAAAATCTGAGATTTGAGGCTCTGTATACAGTATGTCCAAAAAATCATTTGTAAATAATCCTTCACCCTGTCCTTGTTTCCAGACTAGCTTTCCTTATTTGATTTGATCAATATCATATTTGATCAATATCAAATCAAATATTTTGTCCTTTTTAAGATAAACCCTCTCATTTCAGTGTGTTATCTGCTTACAGTTGTGCCTCTTATTGTCAAGTCCCTGACCTACGAGGAGAAGAGGGGAGCATGCAGCGTGGGGTCCAACGTACGGGACTCGGCCTGCTATGTGTGCTGGTCTTTTGCCAGAGCTTATGAACCAAAGGAGCTCCAGCCTTTCGTCAACCAGATTGCAAGGTACCTCCCTTGTTTTTATCATCCTGTGCAAAACTTCCCTGCTACACTACATCAACACTGTATTGCTGTCTGGATTACTTGGTTTTACTGGATGTACTCACACAGGACCTCCATGTTTAACCTACTCCTCCAGTGGAGCAGGTTAAATATATGGATTTTGTTTATGAGTGATGGAAGTAAGGAGTGTGACACAGGCAGACAGATGGGTGTTTTATTTTCGGTAACTAAGGCTCTTTGGATCACAACCTCAAGGTGAAGCTTTTTCCTCTAGATGTTATTTGGGTTCAGGCTCACAGACTGAGTGAGACTCTTGAGTATCTTTTGGGGAACTGGGAGAAGAGCTGTTGCTCCTCCCCATTGAAAAATGTGGGTATTTGGGTATAAAATGCCTACTGGTTCCTTCTATTTGGAGGGTTTTCAGGTATTTCCAACTGGAAAAAGTCACAGTAGCAAACCCACAGGACTCTGGTGGGATTGTAGACTTTTCACTAATTTGAGAATATTTCAGGATCACCTGGGATGAGCTGAACCTGTTGCCTCTGCAACCTGACCTCAGAAGAAGTGTTTTTTAGTGGGTCTTGGTTGATGTGGCAAATTATTATCACTGAAAATCTGATAGATGCGTCAGCCTTTCTAAAAGCAAGGTTATTTTCCTCTTTTATATTGGAAATGCACAAATCAAGGCTGGCAATAAAAACTAGCTGTGCTCGATATATTCGTTCTTTTTTTTCCCACTTGCTTCTATTTAATTCTTCCCAGCTATTATCAGGTGAGAGGCAGGGTACACCCTGGACAGGTCACCAGTCCATCGCATCAAATTTTTTGGTTATTGAAAATTTATGTAGAGTCAGCATTTCCTTCATAGTTATGCGTTGTTTTAACGAATATTAATATTTGCCATTAATTTGAGATATTGTTGATCAATTTCTATCCCAGAGTCTCTGCATTTATTTAAACTCCAATTTAGCCCTGCGCTGCTTTCAGTGATTCTGATGGCAACTGAAGGTGTCTTGTCATGTGTGAATGATCACCCAGGTGCTTTTTGTTTAGGGGCAGTCTGACTGGATGAAACTTGAAATTAAATGACCTTCATCCCTTTTAGTTTGGCAGCACTACCTGTGTGTTTATGGACAGCTATATTCTGCATACTGACTTTAATACAAAAGAGACAATTTCCTAGATATGATGCTACGTGGGTAGATGGATAGATAGACTTTATTTAATCTGTATCCTTCAAAGCATGTAGCAGTAGCCTACACTGGTTTCTTTCTCACTACAAAAGTATCCTCTTTTCTACTACAGCCTTTTTTTCCCTGTATTGAACCTCTCCAGAGCTAATGTTGCCAGATCTTGTGACAGACACAAGCAACTAGACAAAAAAAAAAGAACCCATACATTTCTTTCAAAACACACCCAAAATTGCAAGTAATGATAAGTAGCCTGGGTAACTCCAGAACCATGTGCAGCATTTGAAAGCAATGATCTTTGTTGCCCTGAAGTTCCGTTTGAGGTTTTGAATATGGTGGCCACACTTTGTACAGCTTATTTAGGTCATTGCTGGCTTGCACATATTACTAGTTATAACCTTTTCTTAAATCTATCTGGATGTCTATGTTGGGTTTTTGCTTTCAGCAGCGGAGGTGGTAACAGAGCTCCACAGCATTTAACATTCTTCATTGCATGTACCTGTAGGTAGTCTTATACCTTAAGGACTTTATCTATAGCCTGTAGACACAGTATTATTTCACATATTGGAGTTTTCTTTGCCCATAGATCTTTTTTTTTTATATAGAAAAACAACTTTATCTTTCAGGGTTCTCATAAAATTGGTCCAACCTTTTTATAAAATTACTGATGATGTCCCTCTTCTAAAGCCATACTTTTTTTCGTCTGTTTAGTCAGTTTTTCTTAATTATTGAATCATTTGGGATGTTTTCTTAGAACACTACTGACTTGCTTTATGTGGGGGGGGGGGGGGGGGGGGGGGGGGGGGGGGGGGGGGGGGGGGGGGGGGGGGGGGGGGGGGGGGGGGGGGG
>JAVQJG010237023.1:0-14384 GCA_036024015.1 Craterocephalus amniculus | reverse complement strand
GGACAGCACTGCGTACTGCAAAATCACATACTAAGCCATTAAGTACATAGTATGCTTAGTATACTCAGTTTTGGATTTTAAGTATTTAGTATGGAAGTATGCGATTTGGGACACAGCATAGGAGTCCCCCACCTCCTTTACTATAGCCTTGGTCACCACACTGCTTAGTGTACCTATTATTTCATTTTGCATGTCGTGACAGGTGTATGTGGCGTTGCGTGGGATTGTTTTCACAACGGCTGCTAAATCGGGATCTTTTTTAATTGTGTAGTCTAATAAGGAGAGAAAAAGGCCGCTCCCTCCCTCTGACATGTTGTCAAAAGCGTCAATCTTCCCTCGTAAAGGCAGTTGATTTTGTTGATTCGATAAGAGAGGAGACATAATACCTGTTCTTTCGTAGCTGATCTGCATTCAAAAGCGTTGAAATTTCTATGGCAGTATCAACGCGCCTCTCTCGCTCCTTCCAAAGGGTGAAACAAGAGATATGCTCCTTTGAAGATTCGTGTTTATGAAATCCTCGATCTCTCTCATTTGCATTTTTCCAGTTTCGGAATCCCACACTGACAAAAGCATCCAGTGTCTGACACCTGCGATGGCCGCTGAACTTCCGGCAACAAAAACAAAATGCTGCATCTTCTTTAACGCTGTATTCAAGCCATTCTCTGTTGTGATACCAAGCAGCAACAAATGAACGTTTTCTTCCGTTGAAAATACTTGCAGGGTACTGATGTAAAACAACTTGGTTGGGTTGGTCCGTCCCGAGATCAACAAGTGTTATTCTTACACTTGTAGTAGCACTTATGCTAGCAGGTGCCCCATGGCTGCTGCTGGGACACTGGGGCTCTTCGGTCTGTTCTTCAGAGACAGCAGTGCTGGAGCCCTGTCTATTTGCATCTTCTTCTGTTGATTGAATTGGAGGAAGCCTAGAAGATGGAGCACCGTGAAGCCACTTTCTTATGTCCATTTTCCGTATACGAAATGCTGATGTTGTCTGAACGCGCTTTTTTTCAAACGACAGACAATCAAGCGTTCAGGTCAGGACCAATAAGAGACCACGCATCTTCACGTGACACAGAAGAAATCACATTAAATGTCTTTTATTTTTAAACTGATATTTTTAAAATAGTTTTTTGTGTGTTATTTATATACACACCATGTGTGATTTTTCATTTTATGAGATTCATTTAAATCTAAAAATTTTAAAGTTTGGCACAAAGGCTTGATAGTGGTTAGGTGAGTGGTGGGGGGGGGGCACTGTGGCTCTTGTGGGGGGGCATGGCCCGCGAATGCCCCCCCATAACGCCGATCCCGCCTTGCAGCTTCTTTTTCTAAATATTTAGCTTTGGAACGGCTTTTATAATTGCTGCTGCTCAAACACTTAAGAGGTTATTTCACTCAGAGAGGTTCTGAAGTAAAATAAACTATTGGATCTCACCTCCTGCCTTTCAATGACTGTGGAATGTGGAAGAGGAGAAGAAAAGTTATTGCTGTTTTTGTGTATTTTCTAAGAGATGGACAGCGGCTAGGCTACCGTCTAGTCTTGATTTTTACTCAAAGTTACTTGGAAATGGGCACCATGAAAGCAGCTTTTATTTGAGTTAGCAGGCGGGAGTTTTGCAGGTCCAAAAGCTAACTGCAGTTACAAGGGAGCAAGCCATTCAGCAGGCCTCTGCATTTTTGTCAGAAGGAAAGTCCTGCAGCATGGATTGCATTTACAATGAGCCACTTTAGATCAGACTGAAAGCCTAAGAGCAGGGGTTCCACGTTTAAGGGGTGTTGTGCATCCATTTAAGCAGAGCATGTTTTCTCCAGCTCAGATGAGATAACTGGATATACACTCACCAGCCATTTTTAGTTCCCACAAGCCCTTGCTTAGTTGGGCCCCCTTTCTCTCTACAACTGCCTTAATTGCCATGTCATAGATTCAACAAGGTGATGCAAAAGTCCTCAGGTGTTGATCCACATTGAGGGCACATAGCAGCTGCTGCACATCCATGATGAGAATCTCCCATTCTACCACTTCCCAATGTTGGAATACTTTGTGACATGGTGCATTATCCATCAGAAGATGCTGCTGTGGTCAGAAAGGCATGGACAGGGTCAGGGGTGGACTGGGACTGGCCCATATACAGATTTTTGTGCTCCCTTAAATGTGAATGCATCTATTCCATCAACACCTAACCAGAAGCTGCCTATTAATAACATATTTTTACCAACAGTATCCGACTGCCGGCCCACAGATATGCTAATAAAGCAAATCAGAAAGCTGCTGACTCATTGTTAATGTTGATGAATGATGGTTAAAAATTCATGTCCTCCCTCAGTGAGATGATTTAGATCAGCAAGACATGAAAGAACATTTAAGATCTGCTGTTTTAACCAGTGAACACAACTAATTAACCAGTTGTTCTCCAGCTGGATATAATGTCAACTCATTTCTTTAATAGGGATTTAGGTAAGGATGTAAGGATACAAACTAACAATGGCGATAAAACTGCTGTTTTAATTGCAAGTTTTTACCACTTCATAATATTGCAAACAATTTTTAAGTCATATGGGCGCCCTGCATCCCCTCTCCATTTCCTCTCAGCTCTGACAGGTGTCTGCATCCGCTGGCACGGAGCCTGACGGGATTTAAAGGATCCAATTGGTTCAGCCTGGTGTCAGTTACGAAAATAACCAAAGGACAGCAAATCGATGTGTTTCATGGGCTGGTGGTCAGGAAAGGAAGTCCGGCACTGAGTGGATGAATGAGTCACTCAGGTACACAAACCACAGTCCCAGACCAGTTTTAGGTGGGCCGCTGATCTACTGAGTTTTATGGACCAGTCAAACCAATCCAGCCCACGGGGACAATGCCCTGGTTTAATCAGATCAAGCAAACTTTTTTTCTGTCTTCTATTGTCCAGTTCTGGTGAGTTTGTGTGAACTCTAGCCTCAGTTTCTTGTTCTAAGTTGACAGGAAGAGCACCCCATGTGGTCTTCTGCCCACCTGCTTAAAGGTTGGAAGTGTTTCGTCTTCAAAGATCATATTCTGCATAACCGGTTTATAATGCCATTTCATTTCTAAAGCTCTTTAAGAAGGACAGAACAGCTGACTAAAATGCTGTTCAAGAAATGTTAAAAAGGTAACTAAAAAATAAACATTTGTATAACTAAATTTGTGATGCTGGATTTTTTGGGGCCAGGGATGTCAAATCAAAGGAAGGGATACAACTGGAGCCACTGGGTTTAAAAAGCAATCCCTCATTTGTTTTCATCAAAATGGAGGAAATGCAGTTCCATACATCCTGATGTTACTCATACAAAGAGAAGCTGACCAGAGCTATCACGCTTTTGACTTGAGAGTCATCAGCATGTACGTAAGTGAAATGGGACACCATGCTTTCTAAAAATACCACCAGCGGCAGAAAATGAAGGGAGAACAGGAGAGGACCAAGAATGGAGCCCTGTGGTGCTACCCAAAGGAGGGCAGCAGAAGCAGGGGTAAAAATCATCCATCTTGACAGAAACCCCTATCAGAGGTCAGACCTGAACCACTGCAGAGCGGAGCCTGATGTCCATCCCCTACTCTGGCCCGGAGAGGAGAACGTCATGGTCCAGTGTGTTGATAGCAGCTGGTAAATTTTATCACACAGGTACATCAGTCCACAGAATCCAAAGCTAAAAATATGTTATTAAAAACCCTTAAAAGAGCTGATTCAGTGCTGTGGCATGTTTTAAACCCAGATGTTTTCATACCCATCCATTTTTATATCCATAAAGGAGAATAAAATTAGACTAAGAAGGGTTAAGGACAGGTGTCTTCAGCAAAGGGTCAAACTGCTGACAACATTTAGGGTACAGGGACTAAGAGTAGGGAAAACCTCCTTAAGATGGCGGAGAGCCAAAAACCTCGACTTTGTACCCAGTTTCTATGTAGGAAACACCAAGATTTTTAAGTGCAGTAATGGTGTTTCTCCTCAATTGTTTATCTTTTGCCATTTTTGTGGTAATACACACCTTTCGCATTATAAAATACCTCTCAACTACACCATTTCATTTAACTTCTACTGCAATATAAAACTGGGAAAATTAGGGTGTTCAAAAACTTGACTAGCAGTAAATGTTGGACCTTGTATTACTTGCTTTACAGCTATAGTGAAGCTTAACTTGTGAGCTTTAGTTGTTCCATTCAAAGTGTGAGAATCCAAATGCATCTGCAGTATTTATCAGTAGAAATCATCCCTATATGCCAGAGCCATCATGGCCACTATAGGTGAGGTCAGCCCCTCTTTAACCACCACACATCACCTACGCCACAGCTTCTCCTGATGTGTACGTGGGTGGAGCCGAGTCACCCTCTTCAGACATCAGCATGCAATGTTCCTCGGATGGTGTGAATCTGTCAGAGCCAGAGGATGCGATCCAGCTGTCTGCCACATCCCCACCTCTACCAAACACTCGCAGCATTTCCACACATCCACCTCCACCTCACGTTCTCCTCCTCGCTCCGAGACGAAGCAGCCCCGCTCCCCGTCCCTCTCGCTTTCCTTCCATCCGTCGTCGCAGACTGCAGAGACGTAGGCAGAAACGGCCGACTTGCCGAGAGGAAGCATGAAAAAAGTGACGGATGCACAGCCCGCTCATATTCAAGTCTACCTTTATTGATCACTGCACAGTAACATTTACTTTCCTATCCACCTTTATGCCTTTGACAGTTAATCGATTGAAAAGGAAACGGCTTCCAAACCATCACTTATCTGCCATTAGATTATAGGAGACGTAGAAATCATTATTTCAGACATAATGGCACATAAAGACTGAGAAATGGTCGTTTTTGGATATGGCCCGTTGACATTTCATCTCAACTGATGGTTTCAATCCTGATATCTGATGTTCTCTCCTATAAGCAGCGGGCTTTTTTAATAAACCAAATGGAGCCTCTGACTCTGCTAATGCTGCCTCTGACCACCGGATCGGGACAGAGAAATTTGTTTTTAATACAGGAAAGTACAGTTTTGACCTCTAACTGTAACTTAGCACCACAGGCAGCTGTAATATCATCAGCGATAATGGCAGAAAATGGCATGGAGGGGAATCAAATCAACAGAAGCATGATGGATGGATGGATAGATGTTAGTGGCTGCCTCCCTCCCTCCCTCCCTCTCGTCTGTCCCTCTCTCGCATGCATCCCCTTGGCACTCTCTCACCAAATTATCATACTTGGATGCAGAGCTGCGGAGAACAGGCCAGCATTGGTTACTAAAGTATTTTACATTTGCAGCGAGGGTACATGCAAATGGGGCCTCTGCATTAGCATCGGATATGCTCAAGGTTCCGCGACACGCTGCGCGTTCACCGTGAACTTCAGATACTGATCCGTACTCTCCGGGCATCTTTAAAGTCTCCCGCCTTCAATCTAATCTCTCGTGACAATGAGGTGCGGATAATAAAAAGGAACGGGGTTAAAAATCTAATGTTTGGAAGACAAATAAGACAGAGAATGAGTGTAGTACGCATTGCAGGAAGTAAAAAAAAAAAAAAGAAGTTATTTTTATGTCTTATTCAAGGGTTAATAGAAATTAAAAACAATTTCACAGCCTACTATAATGGAAGGGATCATTTTATGGTGAATTAGGCTGAAACAATTGCATCTGCTGCAAGAAGGGGGAGGTCTGTGAGAGCTGTGTGCAGGAGCACACAATCAGCCAAGGCTTCAAGTGGGTGTCTTTAAAGTAAGAACATAATTACAAGAGGATAATGCACGGTAATTCAGCTCTGACATGAATATATAGAGAAAAGAAACAGTTCGTATGAAATGAGTTCAGATGTCTGAGAATATTCTGGATTCCCGGTTAGCCGGACGTCTTCGTTGACCTGCTTCAGTCTTCGTTCCTGTTAGAGCTCATGTCTGTGCCAGCCGACTCCTCGGGCTTTGGCCAGCTCTTCCTCCTCCCCCCACCACCACCCCCCAACAGGACACCCCTCTCTTTCTTCAAGCCGAGCTGCTCCCCCCGAGCACCGCTTCACTGCAGAGGAGACACAAAAACACAAACTGGAGTGAATAAAAAGAGAGTTTGGCAAAGACAAAAAGAGTTTATTTCTTTTAACGCACTGGCCGCAGTAATTAGAGGTCATTTTCCTGCCAAGCAACCCGGCTTTTCCACAGTAGCTAAGCAACCTGATACAGCCAAGTCTGGCCATTTTTTGGATTAGTGCATTAAAATTTCAATCAGCAGCTAATATGGTCCCCGCTTTTAGTTTTTAAAGAGTGTTTTTAAGGAAAACGAGAGCTTAAAGGCCAGGCACGTTTGATAGGGTGTAGCTTTTAAAGAAGGAGTTTTATAGAAACTTACATTTGAACATGTTATTTTATGATAAATGGGCCTCTGTCACAAGCGTCTTAAAAAAAAAAAAAAAAGGCCTTTAACACATTGCTCCCCAACAAGAGAAAATATCCGTGCAGCTGTCATCCCACTTCTCAGCCTTCACACCCCTCTCATCCATTTCTGGAATGACCAGAGTCCTCATGCCTCTGCTCTCCTTCTGTCAGCTAGCGCTCCTCATTAGTCACTTTCCCAGAGACTGCAACCAAGCCGCCGTCCACCCTCCCCCCCCCTTTTCCCTCGCTTGTGCTCGCTGAGGGGTAGCGCGGCCACACACCAACTCTCAGGCCCTGTCAAAAGCCGAGGCGACTTCCAGGAGCAGGGCAATCATCAGAATCAACCAACCTTTGAAATGCTGCAAATGTCACGAACGTGGAGCTGCTGAATAATGCGACACTGGGTGAAAGGCCTCCGGGCGTCTGGTCCTTTTTTAAGTTCTCCCATTTTCCTCTAAAGAGCGTTGTGTGCTGCAGACCAGCACTTTGAAATGTTTTACACCATTACCGACAAATCGCAGATATGTTGGATTACAGTTCCAGATGGTCAGTTCAGGTTAGTGTTGCGCTAAATGACCAACTATGACGATACTGGGAAAAGCTGATCACTCGTAAAGATCTAATCTGACTCTTCAGAGCAAACTGCCTGCAAGCACCTTTAAAATATGCTAATGGAAGCGTTTCTCCCAATGTAAAGTAACTTAAAAGGTTTGCATGAGATGTGGTGAGAGATGCAGCAGGAATCTAATGGTTCCCGCTCAATGCTTACAGCAAGGGCTGCATTTAGCAACGGGAACCCTTTCTAGGAACTTGGGTCTTCTGAGTGGCGTGTGGGGCTCATATTGCTTGGTCGAGTAGTCCAATAGTAGCTCTTAAACAACATTCAATTTGTTTGTTCTGCTTAAAATAAGCTGGAAAACCATCAAAAAGGTGACAGGTCAACCCAGGTTGGGAAAAACGATTTAAACCAGTAAACCAGAGTAGAACAAGAATCAGTTTCACAGTGGTAACGTACCAAGAGACGAATAAAACCCCCACAAAAAAGAAATCCACTTCATGAGCTGCTGTTTGACCCATGAAGCCACTCAGGTGTTCCAACACCCACAATGAAATGAAATGTTCTAAGGTATCCTATAGATAAAGCCTCAAGGAAAACAACCAGTAAGCAACACTAAATAATGCTCCAGCCTTAAACTCTGAGCTTCAATCATTTTCAGAACACAGTCATTCATCATGAACTTTCCTGAAGCCACCATTGCCCCGTAGCATCCCAAAGCTGAAAAGCACTGTCTCATGCCAGAAACTGATTATCAGTATGCAGGCCATTTTGAGCACCTTTGCAGATTCAGCAAAGACATCCAGGAGAACATCATGAAAACGAAATGACAGAACGAGATGAAACAGAGCCAACATCAGAACTGGCTGGAGAGAGCTCAGACAAGAGAACAGATGCAGGACAGGAGCAGAACTAGTCTTTGTTAAGGGGCCTCAAGTGCAAAATCTGCCGAAGTTGACCATTAAAAGCTTTTAGACAAATAAGTTCCTGGAACTTACTTGGTTAAATGCACCTGTCATGTAGCCTGGTCCCGCCCACTAAATTTTTCAAGCTCCAGATAGTCTGGTCAAGAGGGCTATTCAACCGATTTCCAATCGCTCAAAAAAGTGGGAGCCAATCAATTTTGAGCTTGTACAAAGAGGAGGGCTCAATGCAGTGACATAACAGGTAGCAACAATGTCAACATTGCTAACATGAAGCAGCGGCAAGCGTTTGACACAGCACATCAAACGGAAAGTTATCTTTAAAATGTGAGCAACGAAAGCATTTACATTTAACATTTACCGGAAGGAAAGACGTTTTCGCCTTCCTCCCAACCGGCTTCAGTCTGATCTACCAGTTAGCCCCGCTGGCTACACATACGTCAGAGGAAAGAGTGCTGTGATTGATTTAAGCTTCGACCAATCGCGAACAGCCATATTTGAAGGTGGCCGGCCAACCATCCCTTCTGAGAAACGGTTGTCGTCAAGCTCTTGGCCAGACCGATGCTGAAAAGGACATAATAGGTAGTTTGGCTAATGCGACCTCAATACTTAAAACTGTATGCTGAGCTACAGAGGCTTAAATATAATTGATATTTGCCACTATCAAATTCTGAGAATTCAGTTTTGATTCAATTCAGGAGCCATCAGATAATATTCTGATTTAACCGAATCAAATTAAAGAATCAACTAAAACAAAGTCTAATTTGACTTCTGATATAGTAGACTATGAGCTTTAAAATTTCACACTTGGTAACAGAAGAGAAAGAAAAATATGTTAGACAATGTGGGATTTAGTGTCAAATTTACTCTTATTTAGAGTCTCAAAGCAAATATAACAACTTAGTTACAAGTCTCTGTCATAGACCACATCTTTGGTTATCAGTCTTTATCAATTTAACCTTGTGATTGTCAGAACAAAGCAAATTTAACCAATTTATTGTGTTCTTTAACATCTTACAGTTATTGCTGTATCTCGGTTTGATTTTTGAATTGATGCTTTTTGGCAGGATTATTGAAATCATGTATTGTTACACCCCAAAAAGCACAAGACGGAAAAAACAAATTGTTCTTCGCAGCAAAGATCTAAGTTATAAAACTCTCCAGGAAAGAATCATTAATATCCATCTGGAAGGCAAGACTTCCAGTGGAAACGGTGGATAATGAATTTGTTGTCACTCAACAGGGCAGTTCTTTAAAATAGAAAATAAAAATAAAAAGAGCATGGGACAGAAAGCAGCAGCAGACCAACCTGAGGGCTGTAGCAGACTCCAGCGGACTGTCAAGCCTCCGGACACTCAGTGACCGATAGCTGTGCCTGGAGGAAGGACAAAGCCCAAATCAACACCTCATCGAAAAACACTGGGGCAAAAATTTAAACTGATCATGCAAAGTCTACAAGAGAAGATATGCTCATGCAACTCAGCGTTTGGATAACTGTACAGGCATTTAATTACAGTAAGCAACCTTTACACAGCAAATAAAAAAAGTAACAGCAGCTCAGCTGTACTGACATTATGGACAGATTTGGCTTGGTTCATTTTAGCTAGAGTTGCATTAACACTATCCTAACATATTTTGTTAGTACACAAAAACAGTTATTTTGGTACATAAAATCCACTACCATGTAATGTTGGAAGTTACTTTTTTTCTTACTTTTGAGTCGATTCTTTTTGTTGCAATGACTGTAATATTTTAAGAAAGTGTTTTACCAGCAAGTTTATACGTCAAAGGATAAACACACTACGAAATTAAACATTTAGGGTTAGGTTACCTTTACAGTGGAGTTCTCTAGGTTATAACCATCCTCTCCATTGCACTGCCATTACTCTGTACTAAAGTAGACATCGCGCCAGCGTCATTCATGACAATGAGGCCTAGACCTGAATGGTGGTTTGAATTCAGTTAATTTTCAGATGCTATGAAAGCAATTCTCATTGACGATTACGACCACAGGTAAGAGGATTGAAAAAGTCTTATACATACCCAGGCATTCAATGCTTTACAACTCTATACACATTAGGAAGCTATCCAGGTTATTTTAGAGGTCTTACCTCTGGGTCCTTTTTAAAAAGTATAGAAAGAGAGAGAAAGAATAAGTTGTGCTCTTTTGATAATCATTCAAGACATCATTTAGTATGGTTAAAGTCTCAAGACGTAAATACATTCATTTAGATTTAAAAAGCGGTTTTGAATGAGAAACAAAGGAAAACACCTACATCTGACTGGTGAAAGTTGTTTAAAAAAGGCCATTTCAGAATTTTACTAGGACAGGAAACAAATAAAGCAAGTTAAGTTTCATAAAAAACAAACTAAGCTTTATTGACAAACTGCTGCAAAACATCTTTTGGACAGATTTAGTAACCTATTTAGGCAAGCTTACACAAGTAGCATAATGCATTTTATGGAGAGGGTACAGATACTAGTGGCAGAATAAGTACAGTTAGGATGTTTTAAAATATGTACAAGAGTTTGGATTGAGCTGCAGGATCCCTTCTCTACAGTAAGAGAAGACCCATGTGGAGATTTTTGTCCCAATCCTTCTTTTGTGTACTTTGTGCATGCAGGTTATTATAGTATCAGATCACCAATTATAGACCTCAACGGTTTTAGATTTACAGGCCACGACTCAGCCAGATTCTCATTAAAGAAACATTTTGTCTTCAGCCTTAACATTTAAAGAAAAAAAACCCAAGTAAAACAAATTGAGGATATGAGGACAGTCCATCTCAACAGTGTCTATTAGGGCTATATTTCAAAACTCTAAGTTCAAAGACAAATATTGTTGCCTAAGTCTACATGGACAATGTTTTAGAAACTATTTAAAAACAAACCATTATCAAGAATGAATTGTACCGATTCCATTAACATTGATTTAGCCTTATCTTAATTTAAGCTTGGTTTGGTTTTTGTCTCTATATTACATCAATAAAGTTTAAAATGTTCTTTTATTTTGGCTATATTAACAGAATTTTGAAATGTAGCCTAAATGGGAATCTGCAACTGACCCTCAACAGATTCTTTGTATTTAAAAAACAATTAGATTCATTAGACAAGTAGGTCACGAGCCTCTAATTCCATTAGAAGTGAAACTTGTCCCACCAATTAAAAAAAATAAAAAATTAACAATGCAAAAACAAGCCAAGATCAGAGAAAAATACAGATCAAAACAAAGAAAACTTAAACAAAAATTTTTTTAAAGGAAAAAAAATAAAAAAAATGAAGATGGGTAGGGGACGACAGCTTTTTCTCTCTGGCCCACCTACAAGCCGTCGGCTGGGCGGTCGGATCGATGAGCGGCGTAGGGGTCAGGGGAGGGAGTTCACGGTCAAATCTCAAAAACCAGTTCTGATTTTCAGCTCCCAATTTGCTCTCTTGTAAAAAGTCCAGTGTAAGAAAAAACCCCCAAAAAGAATAAAAGAAAAAAAACAAAAACAAACCAAAGACAAAACGGACAATTACTTTTGTCAGGCTTCTTAAAGCGAGAGCTGCCGTGGTAGAGAGGCGGTTATCGGGGCGACACTAAGGGTGGTGAGGCCGCTTTAGTACTGTCGGTACGGGTGCTCCCGGTATGTCGTCTTGCCTCCCCTGGATGGGGGAAGGGCCTTCCCTGCAGCTGCCCGCTGAGTGCCATTCCAGTCGTCTTGGCCTGGACAGGACAGACAAAACAGAAACATTCAATATGGACTCAAAACAGAAAACCTTTGAAACGTGATGCTCAAATGCACTACTAGCAGTAAACGACTCCGTCCAGGCAGTAAATATATAGCTACAATATAAATCCGGATATCATCTGAACATAAACTTTAGTAATGACTAATTATTTTAGGTTTTGTATAAATTCTCCTTTATAAAGCAAATATGTCATTCTTTCAAAATTTGACAACGATCAGCAAAGATAATTGGACACATTTTTGTAAGAAGGGGTTGGCAGCATGTTCAAAACCCAATGCATCTGGGCCAAAAACACTCATGATAAATCCAAATTCAGCAGTAAATGTAACCTTTTGTGATTGTTAGCCATTAAACTTGAGTTGCAAGATTTAAAGCCAGTGTTATGTTTACATTTAGATAATGTTAGGCAAGAGAACAGAATATTCTATGTTCAGAAGCACAGAAACGATGCCATTACTGACCCTTCTCATGTTTTTCCATCTCAGCTCTGCTTGATGCAGGTTTATATGCCTGCAACCAGCAAAAAGAGCATCTAAAGATGCACAAATAAATGACTGTCTAAGAGACGCACAACCAGGTTCAATGTTAAATTACTCAAATATTTCATTCTGATTAATTTGAGTCTCTTAAGTTTACTTTCCTATAAATTAACTCAGATCATTGTAAAATAGTTAACGTTAGTGTGACTTCAGAGAGTTGGTTCAAACTATGGGGTATAAAGAAAGCCCTGCCCCCACCTCCGGGTTCTGTGTGGTACAGGGTTTTTTGTGATGGCAAAAACTGGGAACGATACCAGAATATCCAACTGGAACCATTCTACTCTTTGGGACCCTTCAGTTAAGCCGACAGAGACATCAGGGTCTGCTAGATTAAAAAGTGTCTTAATTGATCATCGGGAGAACTAACTAATACCCTTTTAAACTGTATTTTAGATATAAAGTCATGGATGGCAGAGAACTTCTTACAGCTTCACCAGGACAAAACTGAGGTTTTAATAAGCAGTCCTGAGGACAAGAAGGAGATCGTTTCCCGCAAGCTAAAGAACTTTAAACCTTCTCAGTGTGTGAGAAATCTGGGTGTCCTTTTTTATTCTAAATTTAAATTTTATCCCACACATTAGAATGTAACAAAAACTGGATTTTACCATCTGAAAAATATTGCCAGAGTCCTCCCATTTCTCTCTCTTGCCAGCATGGAGGTGCTGATGCATGCTTTTATTTCGAGTAGATTAGATTACTGTAATGCCCTATATGCATGGATACAAGCACATTTCCTTTGTACATCCCAATCAATGTGCAATTGAGCGCACGTTATAGCAACCACATATAGATATGCAAATCCTATTTAAATGAGCCCTGGGAGGGATTGCCTCTATGCACAACCAAAATGCGCATGTCAGGGAAAGAAAAAAAGAATTTCACTGAGAACACTGAGAAAACATTTGCTCTTTGGTACACTGTCATCCGCATTACGGCACTTATGCGCGGCTATAAAGTTGTCTCTAACCACCAACACACCCTGAACACTTGTGGAGTCTTATCTCAAAAGCTTGTGCAACTTCTAATGTTTTCTCGCCATCTTCATTCTTCTTATACAGTTTTCTTCTTCCCGTTTATCTACTTCTTCTTCCCTGGTTTCTTTCTGCTCCACTATGCTCAACACTGACACCGCGGTTTCCGGTGGTATTACTCAAATCCCTCTTAGGACTTTATTTGTTTATTGCTATAATACGTTTGTATTAGGGCTGTCACGATACCTATAAAAGTATCAAAATCCCGATACTCAGCCTTGATCTTGTCTCACGGTGTCAGAGGGCAGTATCGCAAAATGTTCTACACACAGCTCTCCAAACGTTACAGTTGCTCCTTTTTTAAGTAAGTTCTCTGGTAAGGTCTCTTGTAAGTGTTACAGGCCTTCGGAGGGTCTGTATCTTTACAGGAAGGAACACATGTAAGCTGTGGTCTGTTGGCAGGCAGGCTCTGATCTGCAACCATACTCTTTATCACACATTTCACATTCCAAAATGCAGATGCTTTCAAATTTCTCCAGAAAACTTATTTTGACCATATGGATCATTACTTAATACAATAAATCTCTCGTTACAGTTCTTTTGTGAGTAAATATGCAAAACTCAACCATATTGCAGTCTTTGTTACAAGATATAAGTGCAGCAACTCTCATGCTGAAAATAACCTGTATCTTTATAGCCTCTTTTAAGTATGGAAAACAACTTCAAATATTTATACACATCTTTCACTACATAATCTTATAGTTGTATCAAATTAGCCAGAATCCACCAAAAACAACTTGTTAAAACGTATTAGCATAATCTATTTACAAAACCAAATATAAGTCGTAATATTGGAGCCACCCATTATTCTAGATTAAACAAACGAAGGTCCGCCATCTTTAACTCACGACATGTGCAGAGTAAATACAGCTCCGTAATGTAGGACTCAATTAGAAAGCCACACTAGTAAAATTCAGACTAAATATTTATCTGTCTAATTTTTATGCCACTCTACATAACTTTGAGTCTGAAAACTCATTTTACCAACCTGTATTTTTGCAGGAAGGAACACACGTTAGCTGTGGTCTGTTGGCACATAGACATAATAAAGAATAGACGCTGCATCGACCGCTGTCGCCTATTGAAGCCGACGAGCCGTGGGGCCGCCATATTGGACCGGTCAGCCGCTCCATACTGACTGGCCGGCGAGTGAACCAAAAGGCATTTAATCTATCGTAACTCGAATTCTGAACTGATTGACACTTGATGATAACATGCAACAGTGATACAATAAAAATA
>JAVQJG010237007.1:0-10393 GCA_036024015.1 Craterocephalus amniculus | reverse complement strand
GAGATTCTGCTGGCATGGCAGAAAAGGCCTCTGTTCCCCATTTACCATATTTCATTTACGGCCCATTGGAAAGCATCGTCTGCGAGTGTCATGGCTTGGCACATTTATGAGAAATGCTCTGAAGAACTTGGAAGATATGCTTAAGTTCAGCATTTTGAAAGT
Organism: Craterocephalus amniculus; assembly: GCA_036024015.1. Taxonomy (NCBI): domain Eukaryota; kingdom Metazoa; phylum Chordata; class Actinopteri; order Atheriniformes; family Atherinidae; genus Craterocephalus; species Craterocephalus amniculus. Next base: position 10,231 of record JAVQJG010237007.1, on the reverse strand, counting down.
CACTGTGCACTTAATGGTGATTCCCTTAGAGGTAAAATATGAAGCTTTACATGTCTAACTGGTCAGGATTGTCAATAAATACAATTCTAACTGCAATATTGGACTACATATTTGTCAATTAAATAAATATAAAGGTTAAAAAGACATAAAAAAGTGCATATAATGTCGCCAAATATCTATAGTTAAAAACAATAACTTGAAATCTTCCGACTTCTTTACAGACTTCACTTCTACCAGATGTCAAATTACCGTCACAGCTGGTCAGTTCCCACTAAAACTCTTGCATCCTTTCACTTTGTTTGGCCCGACCAGTTGTAAGCAGAGGTACCTTGTGTGAACTCTTTAAATCCCCAGGTGCAAAAACTAAATTAATGATGGTTTAACTCGGGGTCCCGGCACTGAGGATGTTGACTCAATCGGACCAAAGTGTGGTTTAAAGGGAAGTTTGACCGATGCAAAGTCAAGCATTGTCATTAATAACACCAATGCAATCCAAGTCCAGTCGGGGGCCAGAGTTTGCCTCGTTTAGGCCAAAGTAAATTGTGGTGATCCTCTTGTTGAGAGCTCAGCTCAAGTTCAAGAATGATTGATGCATGACTGAATCTATCCCGCTTAAATTTACCATTTATCAGCAGGAGAAAGACGCAAATGTCATAAAATGGATCTGATTGTGAATCTGATGTGTCCAATCAATCAGAAATAAAGGGAGATTCCGATTAAACTGGTTGTGTACATGTGGTTCAGAAACAGAAACACCATCCCAAGGAGTTGACCCTAACAAACCCTGGAGCGTCCAGGTATTACCTTAATGTACCGTTCAGTGATGCTGTCCAGCGTCTGTCAAGGAAATGGAGGAAGAATATCATACAGACTCAAAATATCTTTGCTCTGAGGACTGTCTCAAGTGTTTGACCTCATCATCCCCGTTAGTGTTAGCCGCTAACCCTTCAAGTACTTTAAGAAACTGAAGCACAAAGCAACTTATCAGGAGGCTTCAGATGTGGTGCATTAAAGCTGACTGAGGGAGCAAGCAGAGCGACGCCGGGCCAAAGACCTGCTTAGTCATCGCTTCTCATATTAAGGGGGGAAAATAAGTGCCACCTCCTTTCCAATGGCGATAAGGGTGGAGGGAAAAGGCGGGAAACAGAGCTGTGTAATACTGATGGACGCAGTCACTCTCCCCCTCGCTAAAAACGCAGCATCAGCAGTGGTGGGTTTACTTGGATGAATGGGCTCAATGGCAGGGGTGGAGTGGGGACGGTATGGAGGGTGGTAGATGTCAAAGCAAGCGCCTGAGACATGGCTAATAATGCCAGTGAGCTGTGGCCACCTAAGTAATTACTACCTTTGCTGTTTGGCTAATCCCCAGAGCAGAGCAGCAAACTCAGAGGGGAAAAGCTTAGACCTCTCAGGGTCTCTCATCACTCGACTTCAGCTAGGCAAACGCCAGCCGTCTCACTCAGAGAGGAGGAAACTTGTCTGTGCTTTAGAAATATCCTAACTATCTTTATAAAAAAAAAGGAAAGAAAAGAAATACATCTATATGAACTGCTTGTGAGGCTTCAACATCCAAAGGGCCGTCTTGGGAGCCACAGATCCAGCCTGATCTGTTATGATATCAATACAACGCCGGAGGTTTGGCCATCAGTCAATACCCAGAACAGATCAGATACCGGTGTTAAATTAATAAGCTGTATTCCTCCCAATGAGGAGAGACTGGCAGTAATTCTTCTTTGATTAAGGCTGCATGAAGCCAGACTGGAACATCGATTTGCAAACTTTGTAGAAGAAAATGGAACAAATAATAAACATGTGGTTGAGCTATCACCAGAAACTTCTAATGGAAGACTGAAACGAGTTTATGGGGAAAAATAAACAGTTTATTTTTCAAACACTAGGTCAAACTTGTGTTTCTCAAGATAGCCAATTATTTTATGAATTAGGATTATTTTAACACAATTATACGAAACTGAACTGATGTGGGACATACAATTAAGTTGCTTTTTATTTGATTATAACTGGATTACTAAAGAATTGTGTGATTGGAGGGCTGCACGGTGGTGTAGTGGTTAGCACTGCGGCCTCACAGTGAGAGACTCGAGCCGCTGGTTGGAGTCCCAAGTTGGCTGAGTAGGGGTTTGACAGCGTGGCATTCCTGTGTGGAGTCTGCATGTTCTCCCCGTGTATGCGTGGGTTCTCACCGGGTACTCCGGCTTCCTCCCACTGTCCAAAGAGGTTAATTGGGAGTGAGTGTGTGTGTGAGTGGTTGTCTGTCTCTCCATGTTGTCGCCCTGCGACAAACTGGCGACCTGTCCAGGGTGTACCCCCGCCCATTTCAAAGGGCTTTACATAAAACATTAAAAGCATAAATGCAAGAATGCAAGAAGAATAATCCTGAAAAAGAAAAACTTACAAACTATTTGTTTGAAGCTTTTAACAGTGCCTACCATATTTAACACATACTGTTTCTGGGACCTATTCCATAATTTTATGGCAAAATGAATCTGATACTGCTATTCTGCCCCCTCGTGGATACTTTCTGAACTACAATAATTCTGATATTACATGGTACATACTTTATATGTATTTTCTTTTATTTATTTATTTATTCATTCATTAAATCTTTACTTTTTTTTTAAATGAACAAAAAAGACTTCCAATTTAAAAAAAAAGATATTTCTATGTATCATTTCTTGGACTTCAGAGGATTAACCCTACTTTTGGCTTGGAAGAAATATTTTCTAAAAAGCTTTTTGAGCAAAAACACCTAAGATAACATACATTAGTGTTTGGTGGATTTTGGTTATATACATATGTATATGTAGAGAGAGAGAGATAGAGAGAGAGCGAGAGAGAGACTCAGTGGATGACTTTCACACAGCCATACATAGGCTGCTGTCTGCAGAATTATTCACACTCTTCCAATAAAGAAGGAAAATCTCTCATCACTAACATAATCTGACAAAGTAACATTTTATGAAAATAATGACATTGTTTTTTAATTATGGCTCAATAGAAAGTTTTGAAATACAAGCAAAAAATATAAGAAAATTATATACATTACATCACTCATAAGCTCTTTTTTTTTGTGATCCTTTGAGGCTATCAGTGCAATCACATTTTCTGTAACTCTCCATCAGACTTCTGCACCTGCTGTTGTGGAAATTTCATTCTAGCCTTCAGTTCTTGTTATCTCCTATATGTATCCCATGATCTATGGAAATTTTATCCTTATACCTAACACACTTCTAAACACTACCCTACAGATTACAGTCATACAGTCTTATTCTCAGCCCTGGTTGTAACCTCAGGTCATCATGTTCTGGTTCTCATTACATCTGGACTGCATCGCATTTGGAATCATCCAGACAAGGCAGATACCAAATCACACCTCAGTAAGGACAATCTAATCAACGCTTCTTCTTGATGTCTCCAGGACTGACGTTAAAAATGATTTATCTCTCAGCATCCCACAGAAACCCTCCATGGTTCTGTCAGACCGGAGCTCTGAACAGATTCTGTTGCAATTGCAACATCTGTTTATTTTATTTACTTGTTCTCTTTCAAAAAACCTTCTCAAATCTTTTTCCAACTCATTCAGACTCATCATCCTTGAATCATCTTTTTTTTCCAATGACACTGGTGGCAGGTATTCTGACCCACTGTTCATCAGCAAAGTGCTCTCATTGGTCCAGGACTGCTGTGTCTGTTTTCCAAATAATAAAAAAAAACATGTCTTATTTCACTGAATTATAATTTAGAAAATTTACATTATTACCTTTTTCAGTTTCCAGTAACTATTAAGAATTTTGCCTTTTCTTTAATGGAATGGAATTAACCATTTTTCAGACAAATGTAGACATTTCTTTTGGGCTCCCAGTTTGTAAAAGGCTGCTATAAAAGAGAAGATTGATTTGGTCTATTATGTAGACCCATTATTGACATTGAGCTGGGACCCAAAAGCAGGATAACAAGGCAGATGGACGTTAGAACTGGGATTCATTTAATAAATAAAAGACTCAGCGATGGGAGCATGAACAAGAACTGCAACCAATATTCAACAGCTGAGGAAAAGCAATATCAGAATTGGACAGGACTGAGAAAAGGAGCAAAAGAAACAGAGGCAGTATTTATATCGAGGGACAAGCGACCTGACAAGGAGCAGGTGTGGTGATAGGAAAACAGAAAGCAGGTGTGGCACAGTGTAAGCTCATTTAGTCACTTCGTTTCAATCAGTTTTCCAGGTACATTTCTTCAGTTGCGTGCGATACAGGTCAACACCTGGATGACTGCCATGTAAAGTAACACTAGTCATCTCGCAAACATTTGCATAATTGGACAATGAAAGAAGTTTTAGGTCACCTGAAACCTACATTGTAACGGGAATAATGCAACATTAGTTGCATGAATCCTAACCAGCAGCATTTTAATGGAACTTTTTTAACCACTTTAAAAGAACCTGCATGTGAAACTCCACAGGATTATTAACCCAACAGACCAGCAAAGTGCAGCGATCTGACAGCAGTCTGCTGTTGGCAACCTGAAAGTTGAGGAAGAGCTCGACTCGTCCCCTACCCCGTCTGCCCAGCATCTCTCACAGCAAACTCTAAGTTCTGTGGGTTACCTTTGCGTTCGGAGCGTTTCTTCCGCCTCCTCTTGAACTTGCGTCGGATCAGGCAGTAATAGGAGCCCAGACTCTGCGCATCGTTGGTAAAGAGCGCCATGCTTCGGTCCGCTTCTACGATTTTAAGAATCAACTATACAGCTCTAGAAATCTACCTCAGCTTCTAACTAACCAGCACTGGATAAAAGTTGAGCGCTCACAAGCACCCAGTCTGCCTGACTTCAGCTGCTGCGAGCCGCCACACCTGTGTGCTCACGCTACGGACATGCCGAACGGCCAACTCAATGCACCTGCAACGTTTCTTTGTTTCTATGTATTCCTACTCTCATATCCAAACTCCCTCTCTTTCCTCCTCCTCCTCTCACTGCCTCTCTCCTCCGTTGACTCCATGTCTGCCCTATCAGGAGTCAGAGACAGGAGGCGATGGAGCAGGGTGGGAGAAAGGAGGAGGGGACTAGCGGGGGAGACAGACTTGTGTTTTCAGACCGACACATAAAGGGGAAGAAAATACCAAATCTGTACCTGCTCGTCTGTTCATCAGTGTTTGTTTAAAAGGATTCTCATTAAATTAATTCATTTTGTGTACCAAATAAAACACCAGAGCTCTTTCATTCCCACAAACACACATACATCGTTTAAAAACACATACTGTTCAACCTGCCTGTGTGGTTAAAAAAATAGTAGTTATAAATTATAACATTCTCCTCTTGTACTCTATTTTCAAGATGAATACGTTCTTTGCGCTTCCCCTTCTTGAACAGCCTGGATGCTCAGCGCTGGTAACAAAAATACTCTGCCTCCCTCTGGTGGCCATGAGCTGTAACTGCATTAGAGTTGGCACCAAGAAGTTCAAATATCACACACATGTGGTTCATTAATGCTCCAAATGGTGAGGAGTGGGACTGAGCTGTGGTACGTTTGATGACACAGGGTTGTACACAGGGTATAGAGAGGAAGATGTCAGAAATGGAAAAAGTTGAGGAATAAAAGAACTCACCTTTGACTCTTCGGAAATGTTGGTGACTGGAAAGACCTGGGGGAAAGACAGAGAGAGAATTTTCCAGGTAAGTGAAGGGCAGAGAGGTTGGCTGGGGAAGAAGCTGCATACCTGCAGGATGCAGTAAAACCGTTTTACAGACGTGTTGCAGCACAATGAATGACAGAAGGCACACGGGCTGGAATCTTATACTCTGGATTCGCCACGTGTAGACATCGGCTGATATGTGAAAGTCATCCACTCAGTAAATGGCGTGTCTGGATGGACACAGCAATCGTCGCAGCAAGTGGAAAGTGGCTCAAGTGATGCTTTTTGCTTAAAAACTTTCCATTTAAACTTTGTCCAGTGACAAGGCTTTCCTAGCAGTGTCTTACCTGACAATAACATCCTGATGAAGAAAGATCAGCTGCTTTCTGGGGGCTGCTGCTACGTGCTTGTTTAGACTCAATCATAATGGTAAAAGGCCCAATTGTCTTTATGGTAGTCTGAATTAGCTCCACCAGAATTAGTAGCATTCCTGATAGATAAATAAATGAGAATATTGGACAGATTCTATTTAAATTGAGTTTGATAGAGAAGAAAATGACTAACAAACAAAAAACAGGCTTTTTAAAAGAAAAGTATCCAGGCCTTATACATTAGTATCAACTTGTAAAGTCCTATCTTCAGAAGCAGTACATGTTTCTTCAGTTTGTACGAGGTGTTTTTTCAGCTCCCTCAAAGCAGGAACTCTTCGCCTGTGACGCAACCACGTGTGTGCTTTACTATACAGCGATTGGCTGAACACCTGATTCCAGCACTGACATGTTACAAGAAAAACCTTAAACAACTATAAAAAAGCTTGATTAGTGTGATTAGTTAATCAGTGTGTATGCAACTCCAGGTGAATAAGGCCCATCCACAAGTCCTGAGTCTCTCTGACCTGAAGACAGTTTGGTCCAGGTAGACCAGGTGGACCAGGTGAACCATTTAACTGTTTTTATATTGTTGCTCACTATGTTATTTTTCATTGATTTATTGTTGTTTGACTAATTGTTTTTATCCTTTGTAGCACTTTGAGATTTCACTGAAATGTAAAGTGCACTATAAATAAAATGTATTATTATTATTATTGTTATTAAACCAGGCAGCGACAGCGCCTCAGTATTTGGAGATGTAAAGCTTCCTGCAGCTGGATGCCAAGTGTTCCTGTCATTCTATATTTACAACTCAGCAAATTATTTTAGCTTTTAAAGCTTAAGGGCTGGATTTAGGTCTGGACTACCTTAAACGTTTACACCTTGACAACAGCAGCTTGAGAAGGGATGGTGCCAACTGGGCCTCAACGGCCATTTTGGAGACACCACCGGATCTGTCTGCACTAAAGCTTCTAATATTCAGTTAGCCTTTGTAGAGATAATGTTTACATATCGCACTGTCAGAAATCCTTGATCCTGGTCCTCGTACTGTAGGCAGTAGTGGTCACTCCTAGTTTTGTTTTGGTAAAAATCTTTTAATTCCCTATAGTTAAAACTACCCGGTAAATTCACTCTGTAAACACACATTTCTCGAAAATATGTTGTTTTTTCCACTGTTACAAGTACAGAGCTATAAAATCTGATTTATGTGAAGACGTCCACATTAAAAGACAGCTTCAGGGTTTATTCTAAGTGCCGGTAAAATTTGAAGAAGATGGGCTCCACTGAGTCTATCCACAACAATTATTCAATTTTCCCATGTTTCCCTCTTAAATGCAGGCCCAGAGAGTTGATGGACACTGAAATGTTTTTCAGAAATCTACGAGCAGATATTTCTGTAACTGCAGTTCATCATTAACTATCTGGCCACAGATGAGTACACTTTTTTATATCTTTACCATCCAGCCAACCATTCGGACCTTCTGTGTGCTTTGCTTTCATAACTTCATAAATAAAGGCTTACAAACATACTAGCTATTGCCGATTGTCCTTAAACAACCCACAATATACAGTATGAGAGTATTTTGTCCTGTTATCTGTTAATTTAACTGACTAATTGAAAATTTAGACCTTCAGGTGAAGCCAGTAAGCAGTTTTTAGACGATTCCCTGCTGACTCGGACACAGACTTGTGTAGAGCAGCTAGTCACCCGCTGATCCGACGCCGGGCACAGAGGTTTACAGCTACGGCTGCATCATTCCACAGATCTGCTTTTTCATCCTGAAAGTCTGCCTTCTGGGTTTTAGGAGAGACACAAACCGTTTTTTTTTTTTGGTTTGTGTGTTATTTTCATTTAAATTTACATTTCAGAAGAAAATCACAGAAGTCTTCACTGGCTATGGCTCAGAGTATTCGCATAGATCTGCTGAGATACAGTCCTCCGCACATGGGTATGAACAGTCCAGCCAAAGCACTCAGAGGGTTTAGCCTTCCTTCTTCTTGTCAGACAAGTTTTTTTTTCTAAGGTAACACTAGAATGCCCTGGTAATCAGATTTCATCATTCCTCTAATCTGTCCATAAAACATTAATCCAGAGAGAACGAAGCTTTTCTAATAAATGTATGACAAATGTCGGGGTTTCCTCCTGTGCCTCCTCTTATGGAGCTTTACTTGATTACGCTGCTTTGTGTTGAACTAATGACATCTCCAGATTGAACTGTGTCAGCCCGAAGCTTTTACAATGACTCATGTTTTACTCTTTTCAAAAATCTTCCTCCGTTATAAAGCACTTCTGACATCAGGCTCCTCCTGACTCCCATTTCTAGTATTTCCATCCGTCTTTCTGTCACTGCAACATCACAAATGTCCTAAACAGCTTTAAAACACCTCTGGCGATTTCTCTGCAGCCTTTGAAATTCTCCTCCCTTCAACGCTTTCCTGATGGATTCAGACGGTTTTATTCTGCACTGCTGTGAGACAAGCATCTATCAAAACCATCATTGACTGTTTAACTATGAGGTGAAAATCAGGTACAGGCCATGAAATAACAAAGTCCACCATACATTTAAATACATACATATTTTTACCAGTACATGAAACTTTCTTTGTCCTTCAACAAATTGAAAGTTTCATGAAAAATTACGTCTATGCAAATTTGATTTAGTCTTAATCACAGCTAAGTTGCATTTATAACTCTGACTGTGCTGTTGTGCTGTAACGTGATCCCAGGCTCATTATTTACTGATACGAAGCCTACTGCATAAACATCCACACCTTATAATCCCGTTTGATGCTATTCAGGGCTGAGTGTAGGATGGAGTCGGTGTGTACAGGTACACCCTGTGCAGGCTGGGCGGCCCTCTCATGGCCAACATAAAAGATAAACCACTAAACTCACTCCTGCTGTCAATTCAGATCCACAGATCAACCTGACAGGCGTGTTTTGGACGTCTTGGTGGAGCACTTGGAGACGACATGCTGCACGCAGAAAGACAGAGCTGCACCAGCAAACTTCTTGCTGTGAGGAAACACTGCGAACCACAGCTCATTACCGCGCATGTCTCATGTTTTCAAAGCCAGAGGAAAATAAGCTAGCGAGGCCATCTGAACTTTCTCTTCGTTTATCTCACAGTGCATGAAACAATGTAAAAATATCCGCTGTGACTGAGCGGAAAAGTCTCATACTTAAGATTTCCCATCATTACACAGCCTACGGTTACTGTGGGTTATATAATCAGAGCTCATTACGGCCTGACCGTGCCAGGGCAGCAGTCGGCCGGGTCCAAGGCGCAAAAGAAAGTAATTCAACCTTAAACTTACTCAAAGGGTTTATTTTTTTGTTTGATTCCTTTGAATTCCTAACATCCGACATGGATTTTAACACCTTTGTCATGCAATATTTTAACTTTGGACTGGAATGGTATTCACAAGACTTTTTCATTAAACAAACAAACACTGGACTGCAAGCAGCACATCTTTATCACCTGGAGACACCTTGAACTGTTAAAAGCAAACATTGTTTTACAAAAACTTGATTTCAGGTTTTACACATCAGCTTCCAACACCGTTAAAGAAAAATAAGTAATGCAAAGCCCTTGATATCAGCGTAAATCCATGGGTGAGCGTGAGGAAATAAAAGGAGAGGGGCTTTAAAGCTCTGCTGCCTTTCTGCTAAACATCACAGCTAGGGACGGAGATGGTAGCCGGAGAAAAAACAACGAGGAGGGAGAGAAGAAAATGGGCACATAAAAGCTTCAGACGTCTCAAGGATTCAGCGAAAAACCTTGGGAGTGAGAGCGCAAGATAAAGAAATGAGGCAAAGCCGGCAGAGATGGGGAAGTGAGGAGGAGGGTAAAATGAGTCGAGGAGCAGAAGTGAAATAAAACTTTCTCCCACAAAGTGGATGCAAAATGAGATAACTGAAGTGTGGGGGATGTTTAGGGATACTCTGATTACACTCACCGACCACTTTATCAGGAACATCGGTTCAGCTGACACAAATATCTAAATCAGTTGTTGGAATAAATCAGTGTTGCTCTATTATGATCATTTTCCTGTCTGTCTATTAAAGCATATTCTTATATTTTAACTATCTGCATATTAACTGTAGTTACATTAAGGTCATGAGGAATGGCCTTGCTTTCTACAACCAGACTCCCTGGCCCCAAGGAGGGGTGGGGGGGGGCTGGCCCACTCACGGATAAGCTCAACTCG
>JAVQJG010237000.1:0-10996 GCA_036024015.1 Craterocephalus amniculus | reverse complement strand
CAAGCATTAGCTGCTAATGTTTTCAAGCTACCAAGCTAATATCATCTGACTGGATATATCTGGATATATAGGTATAAAGGTATGGATATTTTTCATCAGTAGAACATAAAACTGATTAGGCTGATAATAGTGTTAAAAGCTTATCATTAAAGTGGCAATAAATGTGCAAAATATTGGCAGATTAAATTAAATTAGATTAAATGTCAGTGGAGAAAGGTGGAGGTGGAGAGTAGCTAATAATAGTCTGCCCTAAAAGCTTCTGCATGAATTATTACACGTAAACTCTTGCCATAATAAATCAGGGATCTCTAGGATATGGGATATGACCTCTTTTTTTAATCCTTGTACTAACTGACTCAGCATTAGGCCAATCTTTGAGGTATGATATTGATTTCCTGTGCTGTTTACTGAGCACCTTCTCCTCCAAACTTTAGGCCATGAAACCAAGTCCATGCTCAACAATAACGGGGCAAGATACAAGCGCAGCAAACTGGAACGGAAGCTGAACATTGACGTCTTTTTCTGCGTCATCCTTCTCTTCTTCATGTGCCTCATCGGAGCACTGGGTCAGTAATGAGTTGTATCACTTCAGCGTGGAGTCACTACACAGTCTGCCTCATCTCCTTTCATCCAGGGACATAAAATTTTCAATTTGAAATAAGACTCATTTTGGCCATGCGCCCACATACTTGCTAAAGGACAAGTGAGGGAAAGGTGTTGGGCCAAAAACAGTTTTAATGTATGGTTCACAGTCAGTGTGATTAATCCTCCTGTCCTCACACATGCAGGCCACTTCTTTTGGCTGGAGGCCCTGCCGGCTGTGCCCCCCTACCTGGTCCCAGACAGCAATGGTCACTTGGACAGTCCCAGCCTGAGTAGCTTCTACATGTTTTTCACCATGATCATCTTGCTGCAGGTGTTTGACAGAGACTCTCATGACTGTTTAGAAAACATTATTATTCATTTCAAAGTCAAACTAATACCCTTTCTTTTTGTCTCCTCATTCTCTCTTTCTTTCACCTTCTCCTGTTTTCTCTTTATCTTTGTTTTCTTTCCACCGTCTCTGCTAAACTCAATATGTCCCTGCTCTCTAGGTCCTTATTCCTATCTCTCTCTACGTATCCATTGAGATGGTTAAGATCGGTCAGATCTTCTTCATCACAAATGACATTGACCTGTACGATGAGGACACAGACAACCGTGTGCAATGCAAGGCACTGAACATCACAGAGGACTTGGGACAGATCGAATACATCTTCTCAGACAAGACAGGAACCCTGACTGAGAACAAGATGGTTTTTCGGAGATGCTCTATTATGGGTATCGAGTATCCACACAAAGAGAACGGTAAACCTTTTCAATGAGATATTTCCTATCAAGCATGTAGTACAAGCTGTTGCTCTACCTTTCACGGTTTTTGTACTCACCCTTTATTTTAGATGGAATATTGATTAAGTAGTTAATGCGTATGTCTGAATAATTCAGACTATAGTGGATAAATGAGTTACAGGCAAGAGAATATATCAGACAAGTCTGTTTTTTTAACGTTCTGATAACTTTCTTCATGTGTAGTTTTTGATTACACTTAAGCAGCTGCTGAGTAGCACTAAACCAGTGATGACTCAATAATAATTCATTACTGGTTACATGCCTTCATGCAATCCTCTACTAAAGAAAGACATAATGCTCAGCAGTCCCTGTGCAGTCCCTAATTAGTTCATGGTTGCCAGAACTGTAACAAATTGTGTGCCCCCACCCCTCATGTGTTACAAAGTTGTACAACAACAGATATGAAGTTAAATATTCACTCCCCAGTTTACTGCCAGATTTACCACCATTGTAACACCAGAGGTTATAACATGAGTTATGAGTTATAAACAACAGTTTATCACCTTAATTTTAGTCATATATTTCCATATCCATGTTGCAGTCCTAAAAAAGCACAATAAAAAGGTATAATATTAAAGGGAAACTTTAGAAACATGCTTACGTGTAAATATCTGCTCTGAGAAAGGCTTATTTAATTTAATTTCCATATAATAGCTCAATGCTTCAAATAAAAATCATTATTTAGTACTAATACTGTTTCAATTACTTTTCTATTGTGCATTGCATTTTCTGGTTGGCAGTCAACTCAGGTTCTTTTAATATTAGTATAATTTACGCTATCATACTTCCACCTGAGCAGGACTTGATACGACACAGGTATATCAGTGTTTTTTCGGGATTGTGATTTGCAGCCATCCGCCTGGCTGTTCTTGATGAGCCAGAAACAGAGGAAGAGGTCATCTTCAATCAGCCTCTGCAGCCCCCACTGACCAGCTGGACCCTGGATGGTGAGGACGGTAGCCCTGTTGACATACAACACCATGGCAGTCGGCGAAGAAGCAAGGTGGCAGCAATCCCCCAGAGCAATGTGGCCTTCAGCAGTCCGCTGGTATGGTGATCACTCAGTCAGGACACTTACTTACTTGATTTTCTGCATCTGACTTAAAATCAAATATTGCCCTGATTTAGTTAACACGGATAAAGCTGCAAGCCCATCCGAAATGGGGGATGGGTGCTCTATTTTCTTGTCTCACTACTAATCACAATCTGCTTCCTTCATCATCTGTTCTAACCTAATATGTACTGGGAGTAGTAGTAGGTAATAGTAGGCAAGACACAACCAGAAATGGCTCCTAGTCTACATTGCTGGAAACTTTCTGTATGCTAGCGCCTCTGCTTTTAAATTAAAGATGTTTGACCTCTGATAAGTTTCTGAATGATAATATCCCTCTTGAAATATATTTAAATCTACATCTAGACTATGAAAACCTTAAACTACCGTCTCACCTGAATCTGAGACATCCGTTAAAGCGCCCCTGCTGCAGATGGCCGAGCTGCTAGGTTTCAGTGACGAGCACATTCATTTTGGCTCAGCTCTACCACTGTGTCTGTGACAGGACATATGGTCACACTGAGTACTATTTGGCACAGACCAGACATTACATAGACTGAAAACGTGCACTAGAGATTAGTCATCGTTGTTTTGATACACTGTACAGTAGCTCTGGGCCTATTTTTGTCGACAGGGCAAAGAGCAGGAGCCCGGAGAAACAGCCTGAGACAGAAAAAGTCAGCCCTGTGTTCATTTTTACTCTTCCTCACGCTGTGTCTCTAGCAGTACAGAAAGCCCGTCTGAAAATAGATTTCTTCCTTCATCCTGTCCTCCCCCTTGTAATCCTTTCTCATATACGAACAAGCAAAACTGGATGGAAAGTTCAAAAGTCAAAAACTTGCTTTAATCCCCTTAAGTCAAATTAGGAAAGACGGATGTCAGTGAGACACTTCATCAACACACTTTCTATTTTTAATTAACAAACTGATAAATTTTTGCTGTACCAGGAAACTGAGGTGATTCCAGACAACAAGCTGCTTCAGCAGATTCGCAGGGCACAGAGCGGCGGCAGCGGCAGCCGAGAGATGGATCCTTACCAGGACTTCTTTCTGGCTCTCGCCATTTGCAACACAGTGGTGGTTTCCATGGCAACTGCTCAGAGACGAAGGGTAAGTTTACAACGACAGTGAATGTAAAAGGGAGACGGATGGGGGGGGTGAAAAATGTGAACTCTTCTCATCAATCTCACATCTTCTTACCGTCTACCTCATGACAGCTCTTTTTTGCACAATTACTCATTTAATGTTGAATGTTGCACAGTTTATGTAGCACACTGCACATTATGTATATAGATAACTTTAGTTATACTGTATTTTACTTATAGTTAAAATTTTATGTTTACTCTTTGGCTCTTCTTAATCTTTTCTATATATTTTCTATATACTTTGAACATTTATGGCATTCAGTGTGGACGGCAAAGTAAGAATTTCATTGTACAGAGAAACCTGTTTCCTACTGTGCATATATGACAATAAATGCTTTGAATATTGAACAAATATCTGATAGTTGTTACCTTAAAACGTCATTTTACTGAAAAGGTCACATAATAAAGGATTTTTTTTTATTCAGAGACAGGAAGAGTAAGTTTTAATTTGAGCTTTCACTGTTTCCGGCTGTGTTGTCCTGAGGCCTGCCAGATGGCAGAAATCTGTTTTCCGCATTGAGTTTGTAATTAAAGGTAAATGCATAAACAGCGGCAGGATTCAAATCAATGATAAAGTCTAAAATAAGGAATTTGCTGCATTGTGAAATATGGAAAGTTTTGTTCACTAAGTTTTGCATTTGTTTGAATTTTTTCCAGGTTAGTGTGTCTCCACACTCCTGCCAGACAAGCAACCCATTGGACTCTTTGTCCAGTCTGGTGAAGAAAGCCAGCCTTGCCCTTGCTTTCTGCAGGCACAAGCCCAAGAGGAACCGTTCTTCCTCAGAGGACCCAGTAACAGAGTCTGTGAATATGGAGGGGAGAGTAAACAGCGACAGCCTCCAAACATGCTCGCTCCATCCTCTTTCCCAGCGTGGGAGGCGTGCAGCAGCGTCAGATGATCTGTGTTATGAAGCAGAGAGTCCAGACGAGGCGGCCTTGGTGCACGCAGCCAGAGCATATGGCTTCACCCTGCTGGCTCGCACCCCTGACAGTGTGACGGTGAGACTCCCGTCTGGGGAAGATTTGGTGTTTGAGGTGCTGGACACCTTGAGCTTTGACTCAAACAGGAAGAGGATGTCAGTTTTGGTGCGACACCCGGTCACCAAGGAGTGTGTGCTGTACACTAAAGGCGCAGACTATGCCATCATGGAACTACTTGGAACACCGTATGCAGGTAACAAGGTGGACAGAAAGATGATTGGAGACATTTTATATTTCATACTGTATAAATATATCTGTACTTATTTATTAACAGAGCATTTAAGTGGGATTAAGAAAAACATAGCAGCTGATACTCAGTATCAGCTTGACTGCTATGCTAAAGACGGCCTTCGTACTCTGTGCATCACAAAGAAGGTATAAAATCGTCTACAGTGATAAACAAAAGGCTTTTCCTTCTTACTGAATGATTTATTTCCTCATGTATCGCAGGTTGTATGTGACAAAGTGTATGAAAGATGGTTAGCGGACAGAAAGAGAGCTCTGGCAGCCATAGACAACAGAGAGCAGCTAATCATGGACACTGCTGTGCAGATGGAGACAAACCTCACACTTCTTGGTAACGCAGTTGGCCTACTCCTCCACAACTTTTGAGAGGCATATCTGTGCGATAATATCTGTGTGAATGATGCCTGTCTGAGGATGCATGTCCATTTGCAGGGGCAACAGGCATTGAAGACCGTCTGCAGGAGAATGTCCCAGACACTATTGTGGCTCTGCGGGAGGCAGGGATCCAGGTGTGGGTGCTGACAGGTGACAAGCCAGAGACGGCTGTCAACATCGGTTATGCCTGCAGGCTGCTGGAGGAGGAAGACCTGGTGATTAACATGAGCTGCAGAAACAAGGTGAGGAAGCTGCTGGATGCCTTACAGATCATCAGCTGGATGACGATAGATTTGCTGAATCTTCTGAATTAAAGGATAAGTTGGGTTTTTTTAACCTCAACCTATTTTGTAGCATGAAATACGATCATTTACTCACCCAGACAGTTTTGGTGCAACTCAAACTCCTTTGGGAGATATTTAAATCCACTCGTGATCAGCGTACATCCAATACAATGGGAGTGAGCAGGGCCAGCTCGCACAGCCTCTAGATACGGCACTTTCTGCCGCAAAACTCTTTTAATTCACCAATGTGTTGTTTTAAATCGCTGGTCGATCCCTCTGTGAGCTAAAAGCGGCTTGGAGTTGCGTTTTTCTGGCGATCCATCGTTATTTACAGCCATTACAAGCACTGTGACGCAACCTGGAAGTGACGTCATCCAAGTCCTTACTCAAACTTAATGGCTGTAAACAATGAAAGATCACTAGAAAAAAGCAACTCTGAGCCGCTTTGAGCTCACAGGGGGATAAGACCAGAGGTTCATAACAACACACTGGTGAAATTAAGGATTTTTGTGGAAGAAATTGCCATATTTAGAGGCTGCCGAAGGAGCATTGCCTATCTCCCGAAGGAGTTCAAGTTACACCCGAACTATGTGGGTGAGTAAATGATTGTATTTCATGCTAGAAAATGGGTCCAGGTTAAAAACAAACAACAAAAAAACAACTTATTCTTTATAGCAATGTTTGAGAAGATGACTGTGAAAAAACAGAAACACTACAAGGACAAAATCACTAAGTTTGGGGGAGAAAAAAGGAAAGTACAAAGTTAATGACAGCATAGATGACATATGAACAGTGATGTGGAGGTTAACACCATCACCTCAAGACATCAATTTAGGACAGCGGGTTCTCTCCCAGTACTCCAACTTCCCCCCTGTAGTCCAGAAATCATCTCTGTTAGTTTAATTTGTGTTACTAAGTTGTCCCTGGCAGTGAATGTGAGCAAACGTGGTATCTGTCTCATTGTGTTGGCCCTGTGATGGACTGATTACCTGTAAAAGCAGATATAGCAAAAGGATGGATACTATCAATGGGAAGTATCTTCATAACAGTTCAGTTGTGTTTATTCAGCTTCATGTCAAAGCAAGTTATGACAAAGCCCGTTTAAAATTTCAGACAAATTTACTGCCACGCAATTATAATCCATTCACATCAAATTAAATCTTAACTGCACAAGACTGATTCATTATAACTATGTTCATTTAAAGGCAATTCATGAAAAATTTCCAAGCTCATGAAAACAATGGATCAAACTGAATTTTCTCAAGTGACAGAGTAGAAAACTTTTTTTAATGAGAATGAAAAGAGGTGTTTAGTGCATGATGAGATGCAAATGTGCATAAACTATTGGACAGGTAGTTGAACCTTGTTACAGTACAAGGCTATTTAACAAAAACAAGAGCAGGACCCAGCACAAGTGTCCACATAACACACTCCTCGCACCATCAGAGACAAAAAAAACAAAAAGGAAGTATTCTTCACTACTACAAAGGACACACAACAGAAGACAAAAATGCACATTTGAAAAATATTATATTTGATGAGGACATGACTAATAGCTGCTGTATTTATTGCCATTATCTCTTCACATTGATTTCTTTGTATTTTCTCATTAAAAACCTCAACTAAATACTGGCCTTTTAAAACAGATAAAAGCAAACTGCTGTTTGTATTTACCACATGCAGCTTTTTTCAGAGGATTACACCAACTACTCTAATGGCCATTCAGACCTAATCATGTGTGTCCTGAGTGGTCTCCTCAGGATGATTCAACTATCAACTTATCTTCCTTCTAATTTAAATGACTGAACCCATTGACCACTTTTTACATTTCAACTAAAGGTCAGACCCTCACATTTCCATCTCAGAAAGATAAGGTGTTCAGAGAGGGGTCTGCCTCTCTGAGGTCATTAAAGATCTGGCAGCAGAGAGAAAAAAAACCTTTATAACAATTTGACTCTGGCTTCCCATCCTGGCCTGAGATTGAAATTTCCTGTCAGCTCCACAGGATACATGTGAAACTTTCCGAACAGAAGGAGCTGCTGCCCCCACCCCAGACTCATTAGTGACTGGTGATGGATGGCATGAGACACCACCAACACAATAACTAATGCTTTCATATCTAATTACCAGTGTAATATTCAACTGTCATGGGAAATACCCTTTAATGAACTTTTTTTTTCAACAACTGTAACTGGATGACCGCATGAGAGATGCACTCCCACAATCACTGTCCTGAAAAGACTAATGAAATTTAGCCAGTGCAAAGCTATTTTTTATTTTTTATTGAAGCATAGATACGAATTGTTTCTCCTTTTTTCCATTATGACTGTTTCCTTTTGGCTAAGTCTGAAGCTATTTAGCACAACAGTGATGAGTCTAATGGGTCTACAGCCTGACTCAGAAGCAGAGTAATATTCTTTTATTTGCTGGCTCATCCTCTAATCTGTACTCTGTTAAAGAGCAATAGCCCCAGAATCTATTTCTTCCACATGACTCTATTCTTATTAAATGCCTAAAAACCAAACATTGTTGATTTACGTTTGAGTTAAAAAAAAAAAAAACACTAAATATATTGAGCATGTTTTTGCAAAAGAAAAGATAAAGGATAAAAACGGATAAAAATGATTTTAGAGCAAAATGTTTCTACTACAGTTTGAAAATTTTTTGATCAGAAATGTTACCATGGCATTATCCTCAAACAAGCAGCTGCTTTCCAGCTCACATGTACATCCATCCTGGACTGCACCCTGGAAGAAGTGAGAAGGTACAGCGCGGACCCTCGTAATGTGGACACCACCATGAACATCTCTCTGGTGATTGATGGAGACACTTTGGCCATAGCGCTGTCTCCAGACCTGCAGGACCGGTTTGTAGACCTGGCCAAACGCTGCCGCTCAGTGCTCTGCTGCAGAGTCACTCCCTTGCAGAAGAGCAGAGTGGTGAAACTGATGAGAGAGAAACTTAAGGTCATGACACTTGCTGTTGGTAAGAAAATCCAATTAATGTCCAATCAGAATTGTTTGACCCATTCTCTACCTAATTCTCTACTTAATTTCTTTATTTTTAATTCAATTATATACATAACATTCAAATTAGATAAACTCTTTACAGTTATAAAATTATAAAAGATCTGAATAAGTTTGTGCAGGTTTTTGAAAGAGGCTTTAATTCTTAAAAACAATAAGGACAATTAACAGCAGCTGCTAATTTATGTTGTTTTTAACCCTTTTTGAGTAGTGGATTAAATGTTTTCCCCCATTTTTTGATTGGATGTAGGACAGATTCCAAAAAATGTAGCTTGTAGCTGCCTCAATAAACACAATTATAAGGATTCATTTAATGTCCCAAAAGAAAAAACTCTTTTAAAAATGCAGTTAAACTTACAGTTACCTGATGAAACAGTGGCACGTTTGTGATCAAGCTCATGTTCACACTGTGCTTTAAGGCGATGGCGCAAATGATGTCAACATGATCCAAGCAGCTGACGTTGGCATTGGGATATCCGGCCAGGAAGGGATGCAGGTTGGAATTCATTTCTCTAGCTGGAAAAAAGGATTTTCCTCCACTTTTGTCACAACCTTGAACATATCACAACCCTTCTCTCTGATCTTCAGGCTGTCATGGCGAGTGATTTCGCTATATCTCGCTTCAAGCACCTGAAAAAACTTCTGCTGGTCCACGGACACTGGTGCTATACCCGACTGGCCAACATGATCATTTATTTCTTCTACAAGAATGTGGTGAGCTTTCTTTCCAAACCTTGCTCTCTACATGAATCTTTTGCTCCGATTAATCATTTAATCGTTAACGATTTGATGTGGTTCTCAGGCCTATGTGAACCTGCTGTTCTGGTATCAGTTTTTCTGCGGATTCTCTGGAACTGCAATGATCGACTACTGGTTGATGATTTTCTTCAACCTTTTCTTCACCTCTGCACCCCCCATCATGTTTGGGATTGTGGACAAAGATGTTTCTGCAGAGATACTGCTGGGAGTTCCTGAGTTATACAGAACTGGTCAGGGTGCAGGGGTCAGTAACGGAAAATATACTGAATCTACAGGCTCTGTTAAGATGACTAAACATGGTCAGTATAATTTACTTTGATTGCATTGTGTCTTCTCTGTAGGAGTACAACTTCTTAACTTTCTGGATTTCCATACTGGATGCCTTTTACCAGAGTCTGGTGTGCTTCTTTATTCCATATTTGGTAAGAAAGAGTACCAATAATTCCACTTTAATTATGAATTACATAGTAACATGCAGTCAATCCTACCACAAGAAAATATTATATCATTCAGACTGATTTCTTGTGCACTAAAAGTATGGTTGGATGATAAACATCAGAGGAACTATTTATTTTCATCCCATCTAAGATTTTCACAGATATATATTGTACTGTTTTTTAAAAATAATCAGCAATTTATGTTAAAAAAAGAAAAAAAACTATATGATTTCTTTAAAATGCTCCAGCATTGACAAATTGTTCTCCACAGCAACCAACTGACTCCAGGGAGCAGAAATTTAACAGAAAAAACATAAGCTACTTATTTTATAACTCACCTGTAAGTTCATAGTTTTTTAAATGAGGTCCAAAAATGCCACAATGTCACACTAGTGATCAAGGTTGTAAAGCGACGTAATTGAGAGGAACTATTTTCTAAAAAAAAAAAACAGTTGGTCTATTAAAGTTTCTGTAGATTTTCAGTCTGAATCACTTAATGTTAGCATTTCAAGAACACCTGCCAGTAAGCGCTCAAAGCTGATGGACATTTAATGATCAACATCTCCAGCCATTGGTGTTTTATTTACACGCACTTTCATGGATTGAGTGAAGGTTCACTACTTTCTACTAAGTTTTTTAAACATTTTTTTTTATCCATCCATATGCATATGTATTTATTTACAGGTTTACCAGGATTCAGACATTGATATTTTCACTTTTGGAACTCCACTGAACACAATCTCATTGTTCACCATCCTGTTGCATCTCTCCATAGAGATCAAATCCTGGGTGAGTGCTGAACTGATGCATATGCTTTTGTACATTTCACCACAATACACATCCAGTAAGTCTAAGTTTAAGCTGCTAAGGAGTTCCACTCTGTATCATTTCTAAATATGAATGTCTTAGTTGCAACATACATCCATTTTTGGCAAACTGGATTATTACCGGTTTGTATAACTGCTGTTTTTTGTGGTTGTTTCCTTAGACTATTGTTCACTGGGTCATCATGCTGGGCAGCGTGGCGTTGTATTTCATAGTGACGCTCGCCTACAGTGCCATCTGTGTCACCTGTAATCCTCCATCCAATCCGTACTGGGTCCTTCAGAGCCAGATGGCTGACCCCATGTTCTACCTTGTCTGCATCCTCTCCACTGTGGTGGCTCTGTTTCCCAGGTATTATCAGCTTCTCCTACCCGTGTCTGTCACTACTATGGGACAGCAGGACAGTAATCTAATGTCTTGTTGTAGACACTGTAAGTGTTTTTACCTTTTATTTTTTTAAACAAACTGCCATAGGTAAC
>JAVQJG010236999.1:0-25294 GCA_036024015.1 Craterocephalus amniculus | reverse complement strand
TGCATTTTAACTGATACTAAATAAAACAAACTACATTTTAATCTGTAAATCATATAAATAAGTGGTATGTGTGAGGTGCATTTTACCACCCATGTGTGGCTGCATACAGAGCCATCACAGTCTTCATGGGCACGGGGAATGAAAACCAAAGTGTACATGTAAGGAATTAGTGGGAAGCCATTAATAAATTTGTAAGTTACAACTTTACAACTTACACCTTTACAAAGGTGGTCTGATGAAAGGGGGATGCTTGGCAGAGGATGGATGGAAAGGGAAGGGGGGGGTTCTGGCAGCGTCCTCGCCCATATATTACATACTTATCCATGATCAGTGTTTTGTTTGCTTCAATTAGTCTGAGTTTGCACAACACAGTGTCCATGGAGTGATGGAAAAGAGTTGGATGGTGTGTTTACAGCCTTACAGCAGTGCTTTCCTAACCTTATCACAGTCCTAAACTTAATCAACTGCTTTTCAGCCATTCCTGAAAAGGAAAAAATGGAGTGAATACATGAAAATACATGAAATAGATGAAAAACGTCTTTTTTTTTAAGAAAAAAAATGTCCCATGGCTTGTGTTGGACAGGAAACTCATTTTTCCAGTCCATTATCTTCTGCACCCTCTGTCTAATATAACAATTTGAGCAATCTAACAAGAAGCAGATTAGATAAGTAAGCACTCTTTAAAAACAAAGGAAGTTTTAGATTAACTTTTATCATAGTTGAGCTGTTTCTTTCTGGAACGTAAGTTTTCACAAATGCCAGGACTTATTTCCTCCCTTCCTCACTGAGCAAGAATTAATTTCACAAACCATTTAACTGCAAAGCGACACAGAACGTGATCTGTCATAATGATGTACAAGCAGACACATCATGGTCGGCATACCTAGAATTAATAAACTAAACATTGTAAAGGAGTTAGTGTTTGTGAGGCCATTTCTAAAAGTAAATGAAGACCTTGGGCATGTTTGGATTCATTTACATTAATTTCATGGACATAACTTTAGTCTAGATTTTTGTTTCCTTCACGGAGTGGGAGAGAGCTGGAGTTTCAAATGAAACAAGCATACAAATCCACTGATGTCATTTTAGGCCAACTTATCACAGTGGGTGATAAGTTAATGAGAAGTTATAAAACTATTCATTAAAAAGACAAAGAAGATTTATCTTTCGGGGAGAACCTCAACGGTACAGTTGAATGACCATCCATTGTTTACACCGATGACTTCGGTGCAGGGTTGTGTGGGTGCTGGAGCCTTGCCTTCAGGCAAGAATCAGTGAACTTTTAGGTTGCCAGTCCATCACAGGGTCGCAATGAATGGAGGTTTGCAAAGTAATGAGCCGATATTGTATGTTTGGCGAGTTTATTATTGGGATAAAGAATTTACAATGGTTCTAAATACACTGTAACACGACTGAACCATATCCAGAAAACACAAAACTTGCTGGTGCTGTAACTGAGCCAAAAGTGTCAAAAGTAGCCTGGATTACAGCCAAACATGCTTTCTATGCAATGGTCACAAAGGAACAACCAGGAGAGTAAAAGCTCAGATATTCAGCACTTGTCACACATTTGGACTCACAAAGGCCTTAATAAGTATTTGACTTATGCTGTAATCCATACTATGGTACAAAGCACTTAACTAATTAAATAGAAATGACAGTCAATCACTTTACTTTAAGACATGATGGCAAGTCCATAAATAACATTATAATTACTTTGAAGGTATCCTCAAGCATAGCTGCAAAAGCTATCAAACACTCTCACAAGGACTGCCCCAGGAAAGGAAGACCATCCTGAGTCGCATCTAAACATCATCTGTTCAGAAGAACCCGTGTGAATCAGGCATTTATGGTGGAATTGCTGCAAAGAAGATTCTTCAGAGGGAGAAAAAATAAAGACTTACTTAAACCATAGAACACACGAAATGGACATGAGACCAGTGAAAATCTGACCTCTGGTCTGGGATTTTTGGTTCCACCTGCCATGTCTTTATGAGACAGAGAAAAAGTGGGAGGATGGTTTCTACGTGTGCTGGTCCCACTTTTATGGATGAATGAGGGCCATGGTGTGTGTGGGCAGTTTGTTGGTGACACAGCTGGTGATTTAGTTAAAATCCACTCCACAGTTTACCAGCGTGGTTATCGCAGCATCTGCAGTAACATAACAAGCCAGTCTGGTTAGTGCTTCGTGGGTCCATCATTTGTTTTTCAACAGACAATGACCCTCAGATCACCTCCAGGCTGTGTGAGGGCTATATAACAAAGAGTGATGGAGTGCTGCGTCTGATGGCCTGGCCTCCCTTATCATCTGATCTAAACCCAATAGAGATGGTTTGGGATTAGTTTGACTGCAGAGTGAAGGCAACGCAGCTGACAAGTGCACAAGATGGTTGGACAACCATCCCAGGTGACTAATTCATGAAGCTGATTGGGAAAAAGCTATAGTGTGCAAAGCTGTAATCAAAACAAAAGGTGGTTACGCAGACGACAGTCAAATTAAAGCATTCTGGTTTGTTCTACACTTTTTGTTTATAACAATAACAATATTATTGTTTTTGTTATTGTTGTTATTGTTATTGCTTAAATAATTCGAGATGTGTTCCTTCATAATTTGGATGTCTTCAGTTTTAATCTAATGTAGAAAATAAAAGAAAACCATTGGATGAAAAGGTGTGCTCATAATTTATACTGGTGCTGCATCGTGGAGCCATTTAAAGTTTTGAGGGGAGCGATAGTAATATTTTGAAATCAATACAAAATCTAAGAGGAAGCCAGTGAACAGAAGCAACAGGGGCGATGCGCTCATACTTTTGTGGCACCAGTAATGAGTTTTGCTACAGCATTTTGAATTAAAGTGAGGTGATGGAGGCAGTGGCATATCCAGGAAAGTTTTAATGGGGTGGTCGAGATACAGTAGGACAGAAGTTAGTGTGGGGAGACCAATCAAAAGATTCCACAAACTGCAGCATCCAGCAGGGTTGCTGTTAACTTTGGTTAGAATCACTGTGGTTAATTCAGGGTTTATGGTTCTCTGAAAACCCTTAAATAAAAGCTCTGAGCCTTTTCCATCGTAAAAATCATAACAGTTTACATATTTTAAAGATTTTTATGCAGCATAGGAGTATGTAAAAGCGCTCATTGGCATTACAACCTTATAGTCATTTATCTCAGAAGAAAGAAAGGCTTTAAACATTACTAACATTTACCAGAAAAACACAACAAACTAGCAACTCTTCTTACAGCTACTGGGTTTATTGGCTGAACACTTAAAGGTAGAGTATGTAACTAATTTCTTTAGTTTGGCTATGTTTGCAAAAATCAAGTATCACTTTCATAAATACTTATTTTATAGTCTTATCACAACCCTATCCAAATGAAGGCGCAGCTTAGAATATGGTATTTATAATTACATACTACCTACACAACCTAAAGCTGCCATGTTCCATTGCCATCTTTAAATACACCTGAGCCCAAAACGGGACAATCTCGTGCAGGTTTTAGCAGAGTCCCCGTGTGTTGTCAGGGGAGGAGGAGGAGATACAAGCAGCTAATGGGGACCATTCAACTTGCCATTTTTCATTGAAATTGAGGACCATCTCTACTCTCTGCCCTGTGAGAGGGAGGAAAAATAACAGAAAAAAGAAAAAGGATTCATAACTGGGCAATAACCAAAGCTAAGATCGGCGTAGCTACCAGAGGGGGAAGGACATGAAAACTAAGACGTAGGTTGCAGTTTTCTGCTGGAAAGGTAAGTTCATTCAGACTAACAGTGAAGTTTGCTTTGCTGTGATGTTAGAAACGGGGAGAATAGTCCAGCAGCTACTTTATCCTCCCGTTTGGTCAGATACTTTACTGGCACTTGCTCTTTAAACGGCAGAAACAGCAAATCTCTTAGCCTACAGTGGAAAAGCTCTGTTGCTACGGTTACAGCGCATGATTTTCCTCTTGCAGCACCGACAGGTTCACTAAACCTTAAATGCCTCTACCTCTACTCGTCCTCTCCTTCTCACTTCATCAAATCATGATTGAGTCTACAGGTCACAAAATACCATTTCACACAATGACGTTAGCTCTTAGCGTTAGCTTGGTACCAGATACATGGAGGGTAATGTAATGTATCAGCATCAATAAGGAAACATAATCATCATCGCTCTGTACCTCGTCACTTAAGGGATAACTTGTGTAAGATGTTGACGATCTCACATTTATGAATCTCCGTGGCCACGTTAGTGGTAATAGCTTAAAAAGCGAGGGACCAGTGAGCACCAGTCGTTTGCATACAATTAGCGCCACTAGATGGGACTAATTATTTCACACTAGGGCTTTAATTCCCTCTTTATTCATGAAGCACTAATTGGCTCCTACATTTACTCTGATCATGGTAAAGTCTTGACCAGGAAATAAAAAACACTAATTGATCATGTACATTGTGTCCTGCAGTCCAAACTTGCAAACCATGCGAAATATCCATAAATATCCATAAAAAAAATTAGAATATCAACAGCTTTTGCTAAGTTTTTGCCAAATTTTGATCGCTCATTAACCAGAGTAGTGTCTTTTATTCCAGTGTGGTCATTTTTATTGTAAATGACATGAGTTGTATATAAATGTAAAAATCCTCCTTATAATGAAACTGAGGTAATCAATTCTGTTGGGAAGTTGCTGTATGAATGCTACCTCGTTGGTGTGTCCAGGGGAATGTCTTTAAACTTGACTGGGCAGTTCTCTCTGTGAGATGTCTGAGACAGAAACAACATTCAGTAATTACGCCACAATTCTGAAGAGTAAAAAAAGAAGAATCAACTGACCATGTACTGCTAATGACATTATCTGCCTGGGCAGAGAGAGAGACAGACAGAGAGAGAGAGAGAGAGAGAGAGAGAGAGAGAGAGAGAGAGAGAGAGGAAACCGAGAGAGTCGTCCTGGAGAGGAGCTGGAGATTTTAATGTGCCTGATGTGTCAGAAAAAGAAGTAACAAAACCGGGACAACAAAAGAGCAAAACTCCTGGAAAGTGTAAAGTAGGTTAAAGACATGGCAGGAAACCACAAGCGTGAGCCTTTGCTCTCTTTGCTAACTGAAGCCATCTCCTTCTTCCACCCTGAGGACTGATCCCTGTTTACCCCGCCTGTAACCAGGCCCGTTACACAACGCTGCCATCATCAGAGCTCCACCGGCAGCCAAATCAACAACAGCGCTCTCGTCTCCTCTTTGATTCCCCCCTGTTCTACTCACAAATAAATGCCTAAACACGACTCAGCATCTCGCTATTTGAGGAGGAAAAGGAGGAAAGAGGAGTCGGGGGTGGGGGGAGACAATAGACTGAAGGAAACTGTGACAGAGCACAACAAAGGAGGGAGATAGGATGGATGCAGCGCATGCAGAGAAAAGCGTACAGGAACAGGACAAAGGCATAAAGAAGCAGTTGAAAGAGAGAGAAAAAGCTATGATTGACGACAAGAAGGAATTAAAATAGAAAAGCAGAGATATTTTCTTGTGTAATTGGTCTTTTTGAGGGTCAGAAAATTAGCTTCAGTCCATAAACCAGACCAAAATCACAAAGAAGAGGAAATGTGTGACTTTTAAAGGTCTAATTTCACAGAAATATCTTTGATATGTTTGAATGATCTCTAATGTAAAGCAGAAAAATATTCAAGATCGTGTTCATCTCACTGTCCTTTCTTTTAAAAACAGATCCCCACCACATCAAAAAGGAAGAAAACCTGGGCTCCTTTTTTAAATTTCTCCTTCCCTCTGAGTCATTTCAGGCAGTAATGACAATAATAGCGATCATTATCCCAATCAGAGCCAATCATTGGTCTTTTCAGGGTGAAAATTACCCCTCAGTCACCTGCCTGTCTCCAGAGACAGCCCCTAAATGCCCTTATTATTACCATCAAGGGCACTCAGTGTGTGTGTTTGAATCCTTGTGCATGTGTGTGTGTGTTTGTGTGCCTGTGTGTGACTAACCCTTTGACCCCAAAGCACACTCTGCTTTCAGCCCCCTCAGCGCGCTGAGTCGGTCCGTATCCATGGGGACAAAGGAGCGGAGGCGGGCGCTCTGCGGGGAGCTGCAGCAGCCAGTTTCCAGCGTGCAGCAGGGTTTTCTGAGCAGCCCGGGGACATGGTGTGTCAGTGTGGGGCCCAGCTGGCCTGTCTGCTAAGACCAGCTCACAATGAGCCTGCAGTCAATGGAGTGGAAAGCCTCGCTGCTGCTGCTGTATCTGGGACAGCCAGAACTGGTGTGTGAATGTGTAAGTGTCATTACGGGAGTGTGTTCGAGTGTGGGGAAGTCAATGACCCTGTCTCTTGGGGCATTCTTCCAGCCGAGAGATGAGATGGGAAAGTTTCTCTAACAAGCTGGGATTTCCTAAGCTAATGTTTTAAAAAATGGGATAAATTAAGGGCTTTTTCTTTTTCCTTTATTAGGATTTTCATTCTTTACCCTCATTATTCTCTTCTTCAGTTACCGACAGCTCGCTGTCTGTTTTCATTTTGTGCTACACATGCTGTTGTCCTTGTTCCGACATGTCAGCTTACGATGTTAGCACCTCACTTCATTATTGTTACTGAGCCTGATGGTAGATATAAGATCTGATTTCCTTTTCTTTCATCATCGGCCAATTTCTCCTGGAAACTGTGACTTCTGCTCTTCTGATGTATGATGATCAACTGTAAAGACTTGAAGGTTTGTTTTGTTATTTTTTGTCTGTTTTTACCTCATGCTGATTTGTTTTTACTTGTCTGGTTTTTGACAAGGTGCTTGGGTAAATTTCTCTATTTTCTGCTGAAAAACGTAACAATTATTTTGGCAGAAGATGTAATTACGTGCAGCTTAGTTGTAACATATTTGTTTATATTACATTTCAACATTTTTCAGAGGGATTTAATTGCATTTTTTCAGTGTTTTCCTATTTCATAAATCAAAACAGATTTATTATCTATCCACCGTTGCACATGATTATACACTATCGGAAAAAAGTGCATGTGTCCCCTTTCAGACATGACTATTACTCCCTGATTCGTTTAAACGGTCATACCACTTAAGTCATGGCTTATGCATTGCATGTGGATGTGCATCTATGTTCAGAGCGGGAAGCAGATGTGGTTCATGTCCTCTATCAGACTGGGCCACCATGAAAATGTGACCTGAGATCAATATGCAATCTAACCACCCCTGGGGCTTGCCTGTCTCAGATATACAGTACAGCAGTCCAGGATCTGTCGATACACAGTTTGTACAGGACAAAACACACACTTTATGTAACTGGCCCCAGTGACTGCTCTGACCTGTGATGGGGTGAACTCAGAGGAGCTATGAACACTTCTGCTATGCTAAAAATCTGCAGATGGCCCGAGGCTATTTCCAGCGGTCGACAAACAGGAGATCTGGATTGATCTCAGCAGGAGATCCCAACTGTTCCCTCAGGATAAACAGATCCTGCTGGAGCGGATGACTGGGTGACTTACATGTTGGTGTTGGCGGTGGAGGTGAGCCACTCGCCAGCCAGACCGATGATATCCAAACCAGAGGAAAGCTGGTTGAAGAAGCGAGGGTGGCCTGAACAAAAAACAAAAACCACACACTATATTAATGCTTCACATTTTATATATAAGTAAAACAGCAATCTGCATTTCCAAGTGATCATCAACACCCTGGACACTCTTGGTTGCAGTTAGGTTATAGTAAATAAACAAAAACTTCATTTCACTGGACATTATTCTTGGGATTGCACCCTGGATTTCCTTGGTCAGTCATGGTATCTGAGAGATTTGATGAGAGTAACTGTAAGCCATAATTACATGGAGCTATATGACAGCCATTTAGACCCAAAGATGCTTGCACACAGAGCCTGAAGCCAACAGAATGCCAACAAAATGATCTAATGTGATTTTTTACAGTATGTCTCTCATAATAAACATGTCTGGTTAGAAGAAAATATAGCAATGGTAACATCAGAATCATTTAGTGAGGTCCTGCTGAACAAGCTGACAGTGTTTTTAACAGGGGGTGGAAATAAAGAGCCGCTGTGTCTTTCAGCACTGTGGACAGCTCCCCCAGCCGCAGTTCATGCCCAAACACCAGACTGTGTTAGAGAAAGAGGAAAAATGGCTGTGATATGTAAAAACCCAGGGGACAGTTTGAGCGTTGTCGTTTTTAACAGCTTGAACCTGCCCATGTCACGCGCCCTCAGGCGACACTTGCTTTAATAAGTCGTAGAGGGAAAGAAAAGGAGGATGTCAGCTGGAATACGGGGGGAGAAATAAATAAGACAGTCGTCTTCATAGGCTGCAGGCTGCACTGTAAAGAAAAAATCTGTCTGTAACATTTACTGACTTGAAAATGAGACAACATAATGAAAATATGCGTGAGTTGAGCTTATATTGGAGGTCTAGCAGTGGAAACGGCTCTCTTACGGGCTATTCGGACTGACTTTACCTGTCCGGACGCCATATTTGAGCGTGTCCCTGCAGTCCACCAGGATCTGCTCCAAAGACTCGGGCTGGTCGGACAGCTCCAGGTTGAAGCCCTCCATGCCCTCCAGGAGCTGGTGAGGGTGGTGGAAGTCCAGCACCTTGGTGGAGCGGTCAAATGTTTTCTTCACGTAGTTTGTGAGGATGTCCACCACCTCCAGCAGAAACTGCATGGTAGGCTCTTCTCCATTTTTGGCCGGTAGCAGGTCTGAGAGACAAAGGTAAATGAAATTATACCAATTATGCCAGTTAAGTTAAAAATAAAAGACCGCAAAACCTCTCTTACCCTATATGTTGTAATACTTTGTGAGTTAAACATCATTGGACCCATTTTATTTTTATTTTCTAAATATGTACCAAGTATTTTTTGTCAGTCATGTTAACTTTTCACGTAGAATAACGCAATTTATTTACATGTATTTATTTACAGGCACGCAACACACTAAGCTCCATTGTGGCTTTTATTTTTCTCTCTTTTTTCGTTTCATTTACATTCTTTTTTTTTTACACAGGCAACCAGAGGCCACCATCTTTCTCTGTTACATAATTATCTAACCAGTATAATGGCGCTATTATCAATTAGCTGCTGATATGGAAGGAGCTTTTGGAGCACCCTTTTAAACACAAGTCTATTTGTCCAGAAGTAAAAAAATAAAAAATAAAAATAAAACAAATGTTTTTTTATTAAATGAACCAGTGTTTTGTTTTATATACTGCAGGCCTAGTGCGGCCTTAATTAACCGCAATTATCAACACCTTACTGTTTAATGTATGTTACATTATGTAGAAAAAAGACGCCAATTATCTTTACAATGAATAAAAAGCAAATCATATCTCCTCATCTCTGCGTGCGCTTGTCAGCCTTCGTCTCACTTAGTTACTCAATAAAATTTTGGATTATTTTGTTCCTCACGCCAAGTAGATTATTAAAGTTTCACCTCTGGCAAACAGGTTAGAGAAGTCGGTCTCGGTGCGGCGGAAGCGCGCGTCCCTGTCGCTGTTGTCGCACGAGAGGAGGTTCTTTTGGACTGCGAGCCTCCCTTTTTCGTCCAGGCTGTTGTTCTTCTGCAGGAACCCTAAGGTGTTACACGGCGAAGAAAAAGAGTTACTACCGAAGACTTCCATTCCTCGCAGAAAAAAAAGAAAAGGAAAGAAAAATGAAATAAATGAGAAAATAAATAAATGTGGGGAAAAGTTGATAAATGCAGAAAGAAGCTAAATGCCAAAATACTTGACACGGTGAACCCTTTGGGGGAAGAAAGAAAGAAAAAAAAATGTTATCTGTGGCCTGTATAATATGAAATGTTTTCCGGAGGAGTGGGAAGCTTAAATAGTCCGATCAGACAAGCACCGGTGTGTGAGAGAGTGCGTGGGTGGGTGGCCTCGCCCTATGACATCACACCACACCCCTGTACATGCAGTCCCTCCTTTCCCAACATAATGATCGCCTCAGGGCCAGAAAAGCCCGCAGTGTTGACCCACACCGCCGCTAAACACACATCCTATAAAGTAAATTTAATGAAGGATGAGCAGAGCCCGGAGGCAGGTCTTCGTCCGCAACGCAATACGTTAAACACTCCACGACTTAGATTTTGGAATTAAGGCCTTTTATGCCCGCAGATTAATGTCAGGGCCTAATCAGGCGTAAAAAAACAAACAAAAAACCATGGGCACCTTTATCTGTATGCGTGAAACATTATGTCATGTGTTTCCAAGCAAAATTCAGCCAATAGGATTTAAACTCATTAAATGCTGAAGAAATATTCACAATCAATGTTTGACAGTGTCCGACCGCCAGAGAAATCTCCAGAACATTTTCCACTTCGCTTCCACTCCAGTCCATTAAAATGCCATTTAAGAAATCCCAGTCTTAACGATCAGTTTCTAAAAATGGCGATATCAGAGTTCTCCAGGCCTCTAACCCAGGTCAATAACAGCCCGTTAGATAGATGACACTCATCCCCACTTTCAGCATGAAATCCATATCATAAACCTGGATCTGGTTTTCTGAGGGAGAAAAAATAAGGCCTAGGCGATAAATATCTGAAATGAGGAAAAACCTTTATTTGTTAATGAGCTATTTTAAAACTCTTTATGTTTCCATTCGTGTCTGAGTTTGTTTTTGCCTTGGTACTGGAATGGGAAAAGACATGAGGGGTATGAGGGGGCAGACCGGGGGCTGATCCGCGGTTATTGTCCCTGCACCCACGGGCTAATGTCCACTGACCTTTATAAGATGGAAACGCACAGTGACAGTAGGGATGGGCCCGCTCTACAGCTCAGCTATGTGGCCTATTTTACAAGACCTCGGAATGGATGAAACAGTGACAATGAAGGTGTTAGATAATAAATAACTGCGAGGCAACAGTGGCAAAAAAAAAATCAAATTTAATGCAGGCGAAACGTCAAGAAAGCCCATTTCTGGCACACATGGCATTTACAAGGTGTCCTCACATGATTAATTTGCCCAAAATAAATAAACTTACCACAAATCTTCATCCCCAGTTTCCGCGTGCATCCGTGCATCCACGCATATTCGTTGGCTAAAACAGAATGAACGTTTGAGAATCTGTGTGGAAGGCCGCGGGAAAGGTGGAGAGGCGAGATGATGGAGCACAGAGAGAAAGCCTGATGCGGGCGGCTCTTGGCCAGGTGAGCGATTCTTCAACTTTTTGTTTGATTTTATTCCCCTTATATGTTACCAACCAGATTGTTTACTAATATCTTATCCACTACATCACAACGACATCTGACTATAGGGAGATCAGTTTTTATAACATTCCCGATTTAAGCTCAATCAATAAGGACCGACAGTGGTCCCCACATGGCAAATCCACGCCACCTCACACACCCAGCCAAGGGGCGGACTGGATTTAACACCCGTGAAATGAGCTCGCGGAGGAGGGCAGAAATTAATTGAGTGAAACACAGTATGAGCGAGCTGGTAATGTCTGTGGTCTGGAAGCCCTATAGCAAGCTGGAAGCAGAAACTTATTATAGTAGATAGCGCATCTCACACACACATGCATATAAACACACACACGCACACACACACGCACAAATCCCCGACGTGGACATGCGAGAGCAGAGATGGAGAAGCAGCCTGAGGGGAACGACAATGCGCACGGCGAGCCTGCGGAGACACCTGATGGATAACTTAGAGAAACACAAACAAACAAATAAATAAAAACAAGAATTCAAATCTACTGAAACGACCTCATTCTAAAAGAAAGCAGCTCTAGGTGCTGAGGGCAAGGCAGAAACACACACGGACGCACACGCGCAGAGACGCACACACAGACACAACAAGCCGCCAGGCGTGATGGAGCGTGGCAGAGAGATAATGGCGACATCCAGCAGCAGCATCAGCAGCGGTGTGTATAAGCAAGTCGGACAAATTTTTTTGTTAATGTACATCTTCTTGGTAGAAATTCTCCTCTGAAACTGTCTTCTTTATTTATTTTTCGAGGAATTCAATGTTTATTCTCACCCAACGGCAAACAAATTCCTCCAATTTATTTTATTCCTTAAAAACATGAAAACATAAAATTGTACACCAGTTCCCCCAGGGAGGTTTTTCTTCCCTCTGATGATTCGTCGGAGGACAACATCCTGTTATTATTTCTCCACGTAGCAGTGCAGATGACTGTTCAAGTGTATAATGGAGTCGATTATGTGTTTGCGACAAGGGCTTAAAATGATTAATTAACCCGCAGGTTAATGCATTGGCTAAGCCATTGTTTTCTTTATAAAAAATAGTAATTATCTAAGAGCAACTTAAAACTTTGCCTGAAATATTCTGCAATATCCCAAAAGTGAATAGATTTGATTTTATTGAAGTTATTACTTAATATGGAGATTTTTTATCTTGAAGACTTGAATTTGTGAAAACGAGGAAAATTGGCCTGTTTAATAATATATTTCCAACATTATAATAATAATAATGAAAAGGTGTATCAGCAACATGCTGTTGGAT
This sequence comes from Craterocephalus amniculus, assembly GCA_036024015.1. Classification (NCBI taxonomy): domain Eukaryota; kingdom Metazoa; phylum Chordata; class Actinopteri; order Atheriniformes; family Atherinidae; genus Craterocephalus; species Craterocephalus amniculus. Next base: position 12,845 of record JAVQJG010236999.1, on the reverse strand, counting down.
GTGCTCCTGTGAGCAGCATCGCCTAATGGCGCATTATTTCAGCCAGGTCTGGCGCGCGCCGCGCAGACAGCGACAGGCAGCTGTGATGGCTCTGTTTTTAACCGGAATGATTAACGACGGAGCCCACACAGCAAATGGCCCGGGTGAGACTGCTTTTATCACACGTGGAAGGAGGGAGGAGAGCGAGAGAGAGAGAGAGAAAGGCAGAGATAGAGTGAGAGAGAGAGACTAAAAGAGAGGAGTGTGGAGGTTAACGAAGTGTTTTTGGCTGGCAGCACATCGGACTGCAGGAGTGTCTTGGAGCAAGGCACGAGGTTCGTGTCAGAAAAGCAGAGGGTAGCGCAGCCTCGTTGAGCATCGATTCAGCATCACACTGAAGGGAGTGTGCAGGACATACTTGCAGACGGAGGTCTTAAATTATCCGAGCTTGGGTCCTGGTCCCCGCCGGTGGCTCTCGGTTCAGACGTGGCCATCACTCCTCTGTTATCTGATCTCCAGCCGGGAAGAATTCAACTGCAGACAAAATGCTTATGAGTGGCTGTAGGTCGGCGCATCCAATTCAGACTGAAAACGTGGCGTTTTGAAGAATGCGTACAGCTCAACTGGGCCAAGATTGGATTAGACAATGACGTTACTCATCGTGGGTCGCCAAGATTTATTCATTTCCCAAAAGGAAAATCGGGTGGGCAGATGATCTAGCTGCGCAAATTGCGCACGGCGCACAAAGAAGACGCAAATCAGGATTCTTAGATTTGGAAATAATGTTTTGTCTTTATCTTTTTGATAAGTATTTTGCATTCAATTTGCAATTAAATATCCCCAGCGTCAGTGCATCGGACTATATTTCCCATAAAAGAATAAATGAGAAATACTAATAGAAACATAAAAGTTTTCTACCCATTTTCACATATTAAAAGGTAGATAAGAAATAGTTTTTCTTTTTACAAACAGGTTCACGTGTATCTAGCTGGAGTATGACCAGTTTTTCTATAATCCGTCTGATAAAAGATTACATCATTTGCAACAGTTGGGATGAACAAAAACAGAAAGATCATTAAAAGAATGCATTAGGAATATGAATTTAGCATTTTCAGTCAGATATAATATCAGTAAACACTATTTTTCACCTATTCAATTAGCAATACACATTTCAATTAAGTTATACTTTAAAGATTGTTAATTTTATTAGAAAACTAACGAATTCGTTCTGTCACTCATCTTATTTCTTATTATTAACATTACCCATTATAACATTTAACTAATTATTTCCAGACATAACTCAAAATCACCTTTGACGTTAAATTCTGACAAGGACAAGCCATTATAGCTCGCGTTTCTGAAGGAGAAAGGGGGAAATGCCAATTAATCAATAAATATGACCGGCTGAAATGAAAGGAGGAAAAATCTTACCTGCTCACGCGCTCACAGGTTGTCGAGTCCAAAGAAACTACAACTAAATGCTACAGCTGCCACCAAAAAGGTGCGTCAAGAGACAATCCAGTGGCGGATATGGCGGAATACCAACAGAGCGCACCAAAGAATCCCATCCAGCGGTGCGCAAGTGACCCTTTCTCCCTCAAGAATGTATTTTTTTAATTTGTTATTTATATCTCTGGCTCCGGCTGCCCATTGGTCTCTTCACGCAGGCATGAGTCACAGCGTTGCCTCCCTCTGACGACTGATAAAGCCTCCCTGAAATCAACTGACAGCCACGATCTACTTCAAGAAGCCAGATTTTTTTCTCTTAAAAAGAGAGAGAGAATGGAAAAAAAGGCAAAAGGAAAAGCACAATGCACACCCACCCCCGAGTGCGCACATATGCGCCTCCAGGTCTAGGTGGGTGGAGATGTGAGTGTGAAATATGTTCTGACTTGGTTACATGAACACATGACCTTGAGAAGTGGGACTGGAGATGACAGGTGAATTTTGAGGTTTGGTAACAACCGATCATCAGCGTTTCAGCGAATCTCTTTATCTGCTGAGTGGGGACCTGTGGAGGCTTTAAGGGCTTTAGATTCAGCTTGGAATAAATTCTCGTTCTGAACCATAAAAGCATGACATGGACAAAGACTCTTAGACATCAAAGTCAATCCAACCCTGCAGCATTTACTCAGTGTCATCCTGTTGTTCTCATCACAGTCTCCTGCTGCATTCAGGGCCAGATCAGCCATTATGTTCATTAGGCATCCTTTATGATGTAAACATTGTTTCTTCTCCCATTTCATGAGTGAACACAAAAGACTGTATGAACAGGTGCACTGCAGAACAAGTTACAACTTGTTTTGCTGCCAGTTTTCTTTCAAAGATTAGGTTTCAGCGACCAAACTGTAGGTGGGTCAGAAACACCCAGCACCATTGAAATTAAGTTCATCCATGATATCATTTGCTCTTGCTATGGTTACATAAAATGAAATCTATTGTGTCGTTTGATGTCACTAAACCATTGACAGGAGCAAGTTAATGCAGGGCATCTCTGATGAAATGAATTTCTGAGAAATTATTTACAACTGTACCTGTCCATGTTGTGTACACCTGCAATACCAGATTTTCTTTTGGTCACATAGTAGGTGGAACCTCATCTGTCTTTCTACTCTGGCTGTTTCCATGGTCTCTCAATTAAAATATGTCATTTTAGCAACAAATTAAAAACAAAACAAACAAACAAAAAAACACTGTCTGGTGGAATAGTGGTGCAGAATGAGGACAGTTTTTTAAATATTTGTCTGGAAAATGATTTGATTCATACTTTTATGTTAATTCCAACTGAAGAAAAACTGGGGAGAAAAGTTCATTGTTGAAATATTCAGAAGTCTTGGTTTGGTCTTACTGCAAAATATGGAAAAAAATTAATCACTTTTTATTGTTTTGTATATATATAAAACCCAAAAAGTGCTTAATTTACCATTTATTATTGTGAGATGTTAAAATTGTTGTGGTGTATTAGGGAGCTGAAGATAAATCTCTAATTGTACTACATAATTTCAAGTGAAAATGTTTCCATAAAATGATGCAAAATGTCTCAGAAACTGTGCCTGTCTAATATGTATACTTGACTTTTTTGTTTGATATAAGACAACTTAATGTTGTCACATTAACCTTTCATTTAATATGGTTAAAGAAGACTTGAAGGGGGCAAAGAAAGAAGGCAATGTGAAATCTGTCACTAAATCAGATTACATGCGTTTGTTTGTTTCCTGTGCCGCGCCTTTATTCTGTGGAACTGACCAACCTCAGCAATAAACACAAGGCAAGGCAAACTTATTTGTACAGCACATTTCATATACATGACATTTCAAGGTACATTACATACAAACATTAGCAACATTACAGCTGAATGCAGAAAGCAATACAAAATCAAGAACAAGTAAAATGACAAAATAAGAAAAAGAAAGAAAAAAAATGCCAGAGAGAAAAAAATAACTTATTGTAAAATGCTGCAAATAGAAATGTGTTTAACCCTTATTTCTGGGAGTTTGTTCCACATGTGAGGAGAATAAAACCTGAAAGCTGCCTCTTCGTGTTTGGTTCTGACTCTGGGAACTGAAAGTAGACCTGACCCTGATGACCCGAGGGATCTGTTTGGTTCATAAAAAACAGAGGTTCCTGAATATATTTTGGCCCTAAACCATTCAGAGCTTTGTAAACTAACAGCAGGATTTTGAAGTTAATTATTTGACAAACAGGAAGCCAGTGTAAAGATCCGAGGACCGGTGTTATATGATCCACTTTCCTGGTCTTAGTGAGGACTCGAGCAGCAGGATTTTGGACGAACTGCAGTTGTTTGATGGTCTTTTTAGGGAGACCTATAAGGACAGTGTCACAGTAGTCCAGTCTACTAAAAATAAATACATGGACCAGTTTTTCTAGATCCTGTGTCCTTTGATCCTCGATATGTTTTTTAAGTGATAATCACAACTGTCTTAATATAACCACTGAAGTTTAGGTGTGTTGGTGTTTTCTAATTTAGCTGTCTGACAGTGAGTGCAGACTTTTAATCTTTTTTCTTTGGCTCCAAAGACTATGATTTCAGTTTTGTCTTCATTTAGCTGAAGAAAGTTGTGACAGATCCACTCTCTAATCTGATTAATGCATGTGATCAGCGATTGGATCGAACTATAGTCTCCTGGTGTGATGGTAATGTAGATCTGTGTTTCATCAGCATAGTTATGGTAACATATTTTGTTTTTCATCGTTCAAGTCATCTTTGAAGCGAGTGGGAGCATGTAGATGTTGAACAGCAGGGGACCTAGGATGGAGCCTTGGGGAACTCCACAGGTTATTTTAGTTATCTCAGATTTATACTCATAGACACAAAATATTCCCTGTCTTTTAGATAGAACTCGAACCAATTAATTGCAGTGCCAGAAAGGCCTACCCAGTTTTTCAGCTTGTCTAGTAAGTTGTTGGTCAACTGTGCAAAAGCAGCACTGAGATCCAGTAGTACCAGGACTGAAATGTTTCCGCTATCTGTGTTCAAGCGGATGTCATTAAAGACCTTAACTAGAGCAGTCTCAGTGCTGTGATGTGGCTGGAAACCTGACTGATAGACATCAAAACAGCTATTTAGTGTGAGTAAGTTGTGTAGTTGTTGGTAAACATTTTTTTCCATAATCTTACGAAGAAAGGGGAGGTTTGATATCGGCCTGTAGCTGCTCATGAGGGACGGGTCTAAGTTGATCTTTTTCAGGAGTGGCTTGATCACGACTGTTTTAAGGCTCTGAGGGAAGACACCTGAAAGTAGGGACATGTCTACAGTCTGTAAATTATCTGAGGCAATGCTTCCTGAAACAGTCTGGAAAAACCCTGTTGGCGGGGTGTCAAGACACCAAGTGGTGGTTTTAAGATATAAAATGATCACATCCAGGTTTTTCAGACTGACTGCTCCTGAGTTACTGAGACAGGGTTAACTAATTAACCTGTCAACAGTAACGAACAGGGCTTGAGCATTATTATTGTTCTTAGCAATGATGTTGGACAAGAATTATTGCCTTGCATTTCTCAGCTCCACATGAAAAATCAGTCTCTCTTTAAAGATTTCATAGTGAACCTGCAACTTTGTTTTCCGCCACCTGCGTTCAGCTTTTCAACATTCTCGTTTTTCGGCTCCTACCAGCGTGGCATTTTTCCATGGAGCTCTCTTTTTTGTTATGATCGTTTTCACCTTGACAGGAGCAATGACATTAATAATGCTTCTAATTTTACCATTGCAATGATTCACAAGCTCGTCAACTGAAGGCCAGGAGAGAAGAGAAAGTCTGTATAAACGTTTCATTGGGATTCTGACCCATGTAGCAGTTTTTGACAACTTCTATTTGGAAACAGCACTCTCAAAGAACACACAGGAATGGTCAGACAGAGCGACGTCCATTACCATGACCTTGGAAATATTCAGACCTTTAGAGATGAAGAGGTCCAAACACTGTCCTCGGTCGTGCGTTTTTTCATTTACAGGTTAGATCAGACCAAAATTATTGAGAACCGAATACAACTCAACGTTCATTCTGACCTGATCTTCATCAGTATGAATGTTAAAATCTCCTGTTATAAATAAGCAATCAGAGTCAACATATATTATTGACAGCAGTTCAGCAAAGTCTTCAAAAAGGCTTGGACAGTGTTTAGGTGACCGATATATGTTAAGGAACAGCATACAGCCCGCAAAGTTCATCTGGAGAGCTGGTTATTCAAATGAAGCAAAGTTTTTATAAGACATCTGTTTACTTTGAGTTATTAAACAAACCAGCCACACCTCCACCTCGTTTATCTAGTCTGGATTTACTAACAGTCATATCAGAGCAACTGACTCATTTTCTCTGTCTAACCAGGTTTCGGTTAAAAACAGGAAATCCAGTTAGTGCTCTGTCATAAAATCATTGATCAGGAATGTTTTTCCAGTCAAAGAATTGACATTCAGTAAAGCTAGCTTCAGGAGGAGGGGTGGTGATAAGGGGAAGATGCAAGTTGGAGAGGGGGAGGTTTAGATGGAGTATAATGGGATGAGAGGGAGGTTGGTAGTGAGACCCTGTAGGTCGGAGGGGACTCAAGGTTTCTGCTGGGCTTATCATGTTTTGGTTTCTCTTGTTCGTTATCACTCTCCCGAGGATTATTGTGTCTGTTCAGAAAGTAAAACAAGTTAGGTGCAAACCCTTGTTTAGGGAAAATCCAGGAGCCTTAAAATAGTGCCTACGGTCCCAAAAAAAGCTGAAATTATCAATAAAATGAACAGAGTATGTTTCACAAACAACTGATTAAATCCAACAGTTAAGTGAAATCCTGTTTCAGCTCCTCACTGTGATGTTTAATTATATCGTTTGCACCGACATGTAGAATCACATTCTCCACAGTCGGGTTTGCAGCCAAAATCTGTGTGATCCTGGCGGTCACGTCTGACACCATATCTTTTAAAAAGTACAGCAGCATGTTTCCCACAGAAACCCCTCAAGTCTTTCAAGGTCACCAACAATCAGAGTCTGGGGGCCAGCCGCTTGTGTTCCCCCCCCTCCTTCTTTCTGACTTGTTTTTCCGTCTAGTGTTGAAGGCGATTTCATCCTGGCTGTCAGGTGTGGATTCAGAATCCTGCAGCAGTGGAGCAAACTTGTTCTGTAGCTCAAGGTCTGGTTGAGGTGGGGGCTTGTTGGTAGATTTACCTTTAGCCGCATTCGGACAGAGACGTTCCAAGAATACAGTTCTAAGAACTGTTCACCAGAAATTTCCTTTTAAGAACCGTCCTTCCCAAGGAGAACTGTTTCACTTTGCATTCGCAAAACAGACCTTGATAGAGACCAATGTGACACAACCATCTGCGTCAGTAGCGTGTTATTAGCGCCAGTCGGTAACAAAACAAAAAGGAGCAAATATGGAGAGCGAGGACACTACTGTGTTCTTTGTCTGCATAATTGGATTATTAAATATGGACCATCACATCAGGCTGTGAAAACTGAGGTTGGAAGAGCACAGTTCGAGAAAGGAGAAGAATCAGGCGGCAGGTGATGCTTAGTTTAATGAATGAAGAAAGGAAGAAAGGAGAGCCCAGCGGTGCAGACAGAGGAGACGACGTGCAAGTTTAACTTATTAAAGATGCAGATTGTATCCATTAGGGACGGGCATAATTAATCGATGATCGATTAATTGATTGTTAAGATTTTAATCGATTACATTATCTTTTAATCGATTAATCGAATGCATCTTTAGACTGGTGCTGAAGTCGAATATACTGTAAGAGCATATTTTTCAGTGTTACCAGTGAATGAATCCCATTTAACTGCCACAAAAGTCATTGATCTTGTAATTAAAATCTAAATAAAGAAATCCACTAGGTTTTTTCTACTTTCACTTCATTTAAATATAGGCTATAAGTATTGAATTTCAATATAGAAATAGTAACAATTAATCAGTAATCGATCGTTAATTCTCTTGATAATCGTTTATCCATGAGTATCGAGTATCGATGTCTTATTAGCAAACATATCAGACGCTTTTTCACCATTTGCCTTGAGCAGATTAGAGCATACCTCAGACTGTAGGCAGATTGTAAATGGTAAATGGACTGTACTTGTATAGCGCTTTTCTAGTCACATGACAACAAACCAGTCTTGTGATCACTTTTAATTTGTAAATTTATTCATTGTTTTTCTTTTTTTGTTGTATTTTATATTTTACGCCTTTATATTGTACAAATAGTGTATTGTTTTACTGTATTATGTTTCTTTTTACCTGTCCAGGGACTACAGACTCAAATTAGCAGGTTAGCTATAGTCCGACATATTTACATCTGTTGCTACAGATGTCTATTAATATGTACTGTCCCTATCAAATCAGCTAAACTAAACTACTCAAAGTGCTTTGACACTATATGTGTCATTTACCCATTCACACACCCGTTAGGCACATTGGGTGGCAATGTAGGGTTCAGTGTATTGCCCAAGGACACTTCGACATCTAGCGGAGGGGAATCGAATTGCTGACCTCCTGTTTAGTAGACGACAGCTCTATCCACCTGAGCCAAAGCCAACCTCGTGTTCTGTTTACGTGTCAGATGTTGTTGCGGCTCATTGCACAACACTCCGCGCCGTCTGTACACGTCCGGAGTAAAGTTGATAGCTGGTGGCAAAAAGCTGTTCCCAGTTTTACCAAACAGCCGTGGATAGAGAACTTCCTTAAGTCCAGAGAGATGTTTCAGTACCATGCTAACTGCCCAGGGTTACCACTTAGGCTAGATGTGTTCCTATGGAACCCTGAAAAGACCCAGAGAGGAGCTAAAATGGTTATAGGAACTGTGGGCTGTGGTCCTTAGTTCCTACCTGTCCAAATATGTGAAAAAAACGGTTCCAGTCCTGAAAAGGTTATAGGTTCCTACAGGGGGAGAGTGGCTTTGACATTTTTAGCTTTGACAGCTGACCACTGGGTCTTGCTGAGATGGAGAGGGGTCCATGCATTTGGCTTGGAAGGTAATGCAGGCCATCCAGTCACATCGCTTATCTCTGGTGCTCTGCCTGTTAGTCTTCCTCCCTTTTCCGTGAGATGGTTTACTCCTTGGCTTTGCACCGAGAGCGTTCCAGGGAGAACTACTGTATGCATGGCAGCTTGTTGTTTCCTTCCAGTCATATTTGCACTAATTAGCTGTGTGTTAGCAATTTCTTGACTGTAGTTTCTTGTCAGTGGCAATGTAGTGTCATTTCCAGATAATCCATTTACCTCTGTGTTCACTTCAAGCCGAAGAATCTTTGTTTCCAGCAGAGTGATTTCCTGTAGAAGTTTGTGGTAGTCGTCTGCAGAGAGGGGAGGCATCTTGTAGTTGTTAGTTTTTGGTTCTTATTAGCAGTAGATAAGGCTTCTGTTATTTGTAGGCCATTCTGATGTGAGACTGGCAAAACTGTAAAAGTCTAAAGAATTAGTAGAATTCAGCCATATCCACTACAAAAACAGTCCCCAGTAAAGATTAGGTGTCCAGCAGCTCATAGGTTTCATGAGGATAAAACAAAAATATTGTGGAAGAATGCAAGTAGAGTGAAGAGCGAAGCAGAAATGCATTTGCAAGGGACAGAAGCATTTAAGCAACACATAAGAAAGCAGGTGCAGTTGGAACAAGCTGGCCCATCTTTTCTTAAAAGATATTACTAAATGTTAGAACTGAACAATTAGTATTTAGGTTTCTATGTGCAATGTACTATATCAGACAAAGTAATATCTGTTTGAGTAAACCTCTCTAAATACTCTAATGAATAAAATTGTTTTTTAATCTTAGAAATGGATGTGAAACTAATTCACAGCTTCCACTGGAGACAGCTGATTTTACAACAACATGGATGGCATATACAAACTTTGTAAGCTTGTTGGTCTGCAGCACTCAATATGTAATACTGGGAAGGAAAGACATCAGCAGTCATCTGTTGGTCCCCTTCAACCTGGGGAAGGTTAGAAGATAATTTCTAAATCATCTTAATTCCACTGCTCAACAGTGAGGAAGGTTATTAATGAGTAGAAAACATTGAAGACAGCCTTCAGTCTTTCCAGGAGTGGACGTCCCAATAGTTTCAGCTCAAGGTCCCAATCCTGTAACACAAAACACAAAAAACTGAGAGCTATGTGTCAGATACAGGCATCAACTGATATTTGGTTTAGAAAAATTAAAACAAGTGTGGCTTATTTGGAAAAGTTGTAAAGCACAGAGGTAGAGGGATGATGGTTTGGTTTGTTTTGCCGCCACAAAACCTGGATGCATGCAGTCATTGAGTGGACCACATACCGGGCCTATGAAACTGGGCCATACAATGGAACCAAGATCCCAACTACACCAGTTCAGTTACATTAGGACAGCTTTGCTTGGTGGATTGTTTGGAAGGGTTGCAGGACAACATGGCTGCACAACATAGGTTTGTAAAGTTGCATCTGAACAAACTAAAACACTTTTGGAAATATTTTCTTTGTAAAATTGAATCCAAAGTGAAGAAATCCAGCCATAATGCACATGAAAATGTTTGGTGAAAACCAAACCAGGTCTATCAGGACAAATGCCTCATACTAACTGTCACCTGCTAATGAAGTGCTGATGATTTAACCATGTTTTGCAGTCAAATGACCTGGATACCTTGCAGCCATATAGTCCACCATGAAGTCTTCCGGTTGCCAAAGTATTGCAGGCAAACATGTCACGCCATCTGTCTGACCGCTGGTAGAAAATTTTATATTATGGACTAAATAATAACCAAATTGGACTGAAACTGGATAAGTCTACAGCAGAACGGTTGAAAAATAAAAAGGTTCCCAAATCCCAAGTCCAGACCTACAGGCCTTACTGGCAGGTTATGGCATGAACTTATTACAAACTTTAACCCTCTACATGGCACCAGTTTGGCCTGAAACATCTGTAAAAGTTATCCCGTTGAAACATGATACTTCGAAAAAGAGGGATGACAACAGAGAGCCAATAGCAATGCTTTGAATTGCCACATGACTCAAGAAAGCATACTGGAACCCCTTCTGACAGTCGACTTTCCAATTTTGTCCCATAAAAGGAGCCTAAAAAACTCATTTCTGCCCTGTTCTGATTTTAAAAGATAAATTCAAACTACAATGAGAGCAAATCTTTTGGATTAAGTAAAACAAAACTATTATAAAACTTTAGTCTAATAGAAAGTTGCATTTATGCTGCATTTAAGGCAATAATGAACCATTAAAGAATCAACACTGCTGTATGAAATGTTGACATTGTGAGTTTAGGATTCAAAGCAGTTAAAGAAAAATCCCTTTGTCGACTTTTAAATGTAAAATTTTATGTAATAGACATTGTTAAGATAGTGGATATATTACATGTTGCTGAAACAAATGTTGAGCAAATTATCTTCTAAAACATGGTATTTTTCACTTATGAGCCACTGTCGCAAAATGTTGCCTTTAGATACGACTGATTACAAAAACGTACCTAAAATAGACCTAAAATTTCTATTTATATTTATTTAGTCTCTTCCAATAGATTAAAAGATCCTAACCGGCATCGCAGCAAAGGGTTAAAAGGCATGTTGTCCAGCAGAGTGAGTTAAAACTGTTCATGATGATGTGAGGGACTGCTACCATCATACAGACAATATATTATTAGATATTATTATGTAATTTATCTCCTGCTGTACTTCAGGACCTTTTCAAAAAAGAAATAACTTCCCCAAACTTTCACGATGCTTTTAATAATAATGTGTTATGAGGTCTATGGTGTAGTCTTTGTAGTTTTATGGGGAGATGCAGGACGGAGGGCATGGCTTGTGTCTATTCACTTGCTTTTCAGCATCGCCACCTTCATCATCATCTGATGAAGAGGAGGAGCAACGTTAGGAATGAGATGCCTTCTCATCACTTTGAGAGTCTTTGTCGTCATCCTTGTCACCATCCTCATCATCATCTTCCTCATCATCGTCTTCACTATCTTCTTCCTCATCGCTCTGCTCTGATTCTTCATCTAATGTAAACAGAACATGGCAACAATTCACAGCACAGTCAGGGTCGTGCAGCAGACGTGTTTTTTATAACAAGCGCCACCTTCGAGCAGCTTGATCCGGATGAGTGGGAGGAGCTCGGAGGCCTCGCGGTTCTCTGGTTCGTAGATGAGAACTGGAACAGGGAGAGAAGAGGCATCGGATCAGTCCACCTGTGGCGGATATGCAGCCGGTGGCAGCAGGATACTTACTCATCTCACACAGTACGAGGGCCAGCTTAAAGTCTTCGTCTTTCAGAGCTCGAACGAACTGAAACCAGAAGTTTAAGTTTAAGATTTCATCATGTGAGTTTGATTATATTTACTAAAACTGCTTCCTTTTCAGGCAGCTAAGATCAATGACAATGATCAATTTACCTTCATCATCAGTTCCACTGGAGCCTGAAGGTCTTCGTCCTCAGCATCCTCTTCCTCGGTCTGCTTCTTGTCTCCAATAGCACCATCTACCAGGACAGGTTCATCTGCAAGCGCTGTTGCTCCTGACAAGCAATAATTTCATCAATATTGATTCTTTCTCTATTCTCTGCTTACTTTTCACCTCATTCATCTCACACAGACCGACCTGTTACCGTGGAGTCTGGTGTCTGTAAAGCCTTCAGCTCCTCATCAGGAAATCCTCTGGAATTTTCTTCTGGACAAGTCCTGAAATCACACATAAGTCAAAGGTGTGTGTGTGTGTGTGTGGTATCATTATATTAGTATATTTCACCGCTATAATCACTGACAATAAGGATTCTGAGAACCAACCTTGGTGCGGTGCTGATGAACTCTTTAGAAGACTGTGCTAAAGAAGGACCAGAGATGTAAAAAATGAATTCAAGTCATTCGGTGGTTCAGTGAGAAGAAAACCTCATTGTTAATCAGAGTATCTCTGCAGTGCGATTGTCTTGGCCTGAACAATAGCTTCTTCTGCCCAAGTCAAGTTAAGTCAAGTCATACTTATTTATGTAGCGCTTTAAACACAGCAGCAGCCGATACAAAGCGCTGAATAGAGTTAAAAAAGAAATAAGGCTCACAAGAAAGAAAAGTAAACATTTAAAAAACAACATTAAAAACAGTAAACAGAATAAAAAGATTTAAAACAACAAAGACAACGACAAAGTAGCTCACCCAGTGGCCCACCCAGCAGCAGATTTTTATCTGATGCTTGAGTGCAGCTGCTACTATTTTTACCATGCAAGTCTGTGTGTCTGTCATCACGGCTACAATTAATCCTGGAGGCGCCTACTGCAGCAAAGGTGTTTGCTGAGCGCTGTGGTAGGCGTCTGTCAACATGGCAGCTTTATAACACTACGGCACATTTAAATCACAATAGTAATATAACTCCCCTCCAAGGACCCCAAAAAGGGTGGGTACTCTG
>JAVQJG010236997.1:0-13632 GCA_036024015.1 Craterocephalus amniculus | reverse complement strand
GCACCATCTCCCACAGCCAGCGCTGCGACTTTGCCGCAGCTCGGAGTCAGCTCGGACTCATCACAACATCGCTGGAAATACCGCGGGTTTTTTAGCTTCCATCGGAGTTCTTACTGCTTATATTTATTAATATAATCACCTCACTAAATGCTGCTGCAGCACCGGCTGCTTTTTCATATCCCACTCTGCTGGCGAATCCGTTGCAGTGTGACATCATTCAGATATCCGAGATCCGAAACTGATGACAACAATACTTGTTTCACCATACAGTAAATATAATTTCATACAGTGCACTAATTAAACATTGATAACAAGACATTATTTAGAAAGATCTGGGCTGAAGTCATCTGGGGGAGAGATGGTTCTTCAGCGCACGGTGCATTTACAGGAGAACACGGCCGGGAGGCTTGATATTTCACAGTAACAGAGGATTAACAGTGTTTTATTGTTAAAATCCACCGGATCCACTTTGTTTTCATCAACTGACTTCCTGCTTGAACGATCTCATCTGCTCAAATTGACGAGGAATCCAAGCGGCAAGCGGGAAAAATAGAACAGCCGCATATTTTAGAGAAGCGGCAAGCGACGGCACTTCAGGGGCGCTTCAGAAACCTCTGCGCGGCGCCCCTGTTGGGAGGGGTTCCGAAGGATTTAATCGCGGCGATCTGCCGCGACGGCGCAGCGCTGTGCGGCTGCGTCGCTTCCGCGTGCGGTGGGTTTTGGGGGTTATGCTGTTTGTAGATAAAAAACAGTCCAATGAGCTGTTGGTTTCAGGTTCTACTGAGAACTATTATCATGTGAACAGTGGAAAGCTGCAGATAAAGCCATAATAAAATTAATTCAACCGATTGTTTATTAATTTACTGAGTAACAGTTTACCTGTGGGTAATGATGTGGATACTGCTGTTAAAAAGCAAAGTCTCTGAAAATATGAATTGCATCTGAAAACTGGATTGACTTCACACAGTCATAAGCAGGTTAAGCCTGGTAGAATAGAAATAATACAGGCTTACTGAGACATGTTCTCCATCCACAAGATCACTTTTTTAAATAGACAGATCTAAAAGTAATTCAACATTTATGAATTCTGACAAAACAACAAAAAACAAAAAAACTCTGTAACATTTAGGCAGCCCTAATAGGTATGGGCATGCGGTCAGTGTAGGACGGATTCCAATGTATTTGCTGGATCCCAACATCCACATTCAAAATACTTTTAATATTTGTATGTGTGCACAACCTTTTTTTATTGATCTGAATACAACGAAAATCATTGAATTCTCATGATAGATTGATAAAGTCATAAAAACAACTGCAATAAATAACACAAAAAACACTGATTTACTTACTCTTCTTTGTTCATGCGTGTACATTGTGTTGTGCAAGCATCACAATGAGATATAGACAGAAGAAAAAGACTAAGAGCCCATGATAAAAGTAGCAGGGCTGACTGTGTCATGCACAGGCTATACTGACTCACCTTGCTGCCAGTATACCACATGTACACCGTGCAGAAAACATTTTGCATTCTGGACCAGCACCCAGGTCCATGCTGGCACCTGGACAAGGCCATGGCACAAGCATCACTTTCATATTCAGTGGTTTGCTTCTGCTGTGACTACTAAGCAGAACATATTCTCAACAGGAAAAGTAATGACAACACAGTGAGATGGCAGCTGCGTATGCATGAACACACATGTGCTATCCCATTTTTTTTTTATTATTCTTATATACATAAAGAAACAAACACAGTGCATGACAGAGATGTACAAAAAAGTCATGGAGGGTATTCACCACTGAAACAAAATTATTGATCTCCTCATGAAAGGCAGTTGAGATCAATCTCCCTTCACAACAGTGACCCCTGGTGGTGGATAAAAGTTCACCTACAACAAAGGACTGCCTGGCTCAGATCTTCCCTCGGCGAGAAAGACAGCTGATGAGTTAAACACACCCCCAAAGTTAACTTGGACATTCTGTGTAAAATATAAACACAAACTTCACAAAAATTGAACTTTATAAGATTGAAATAGCAGAAGTAATTAAGGATAGGAGTTTCATTAATGTTTTACACACACTGTAATGCAAAGTACTGAGGTTCGGGTGGCTAAAATGGGCAGACTGAGGCAAAAGCCTCTCCCATGCACTCTTGACTGCATGTGAAAATCATTTTTATCCCCATACACCTCACAAATCAAATCCATAGGCAATTCCTAAGACAAAGCATGCTGCTCTTCTCAGCCATATGCACCAGATTGTGTAAGAAGCACTGCAGGAATGCTTCCCACAAGAATGGAGATGAGCCATTTCTTTCAGATTCACAAGACAAAAAAAAAAAACGGGCTTTATGTTCTTTCACCAAAGAACCACACAGCTGACATTTATGGATTAGAGCCAGCATGACGTTCATTAATCAAACACAGAGACAAAAATCTAACAAGCTGGGTGATATTTGTCTGAGCTGGCTTTATAATGAGAGCTCAAACATTTTGGATGAATAAAACAGATAAATTTTAGCATTTATCTAGAAACATATCTACATTAAGTTTGAAGTCTCCCAATTGTAGAAGATGCAAAAAAAATTCTCTCATTTCATCTTCAGGTAATCATAACTTAATTTGATCCTTACATTAATAGGACCCTTTGAATCATGGCTGTGCATATCCATTACTGTGCTTTTATGTCTGCCATCACACTGCCTCCTCACCTGTGCAAAGATTTATACAGATCTTCGTACCACACATTTGTTACATGAGCTTAGATTTACAAATATATCAAACAATATCAATAAACAATATAAGTCGACATTATCTGTAACGTCTGAACAACCGACTGTGACTTCTTGGTGAGCTTAAGCAAAAAACAAAATTAGGATTTATTGGAGTGCACCTGAGGCAGAGAACAGTGTTTCTTTGACATATCATTAGAAAAGATCTGTGCTGTATGAGCATAAAGTGGGATTTTTATTGCTTTACTGCTTTTGCTCAGCTCAAACAAAACATCCAAGAATTTACAGATGTTTGCTCTTGGTTTTGATTCATAAAAACAAGTACAACCGATATTACATCATCGGAACTTAGTAAGGACAGTAGGGAAATACCCCTACCAATATCCAGTAACTCTTCAGTTGACCCGATACTTTTCTTTTGCATCAAATGGCTAAAATCGATGTAGATGCTCCTGCTTCATAAACCATTTAAGTAGCTATGATTAAGTCTGTTCTTCTTGTTAATGTGATTGGCTGTTTCCTCTGTCACTCACTCTGTTCAAAGAGCTGGTGCTTCTGGCCAGCTTAGCTAATCATACAGAAGGGATGGTATGTGTGGTATGGTATACAGAAGGAACAATGAAAAGAATGGTGGACATTGGTCCAGTCATTATGAAATCTTAAGATAAATCTTTTCTCAATTGCTAATGGTACCAACTGTATGCCTAACTGTGTGTTCAGACCAAAAACTGCAAAATATTACAGGCTAGTCATTTATAGGAGCCGCAAAGCAGACTTCTCGACAGCCTCATAGTGCTACTTATTGTAGCTCACCTTCATTAAGAGATACATAGAACATCTGTGTGGTCTTTTTAGAAAGAATCTCAGAGCATTAACATAAATCAACATCATCATCTAATTTGTCACAAGCCGAACGACATATCTTAATGCGTTGTTGCGCATTTTGATGTTGCAGCAGAGATGATGTACAGTAAGTAGTGCCCATTTGCAACCGTGATTGTGTTCTACAGGCCTAAAGCAAATTACCTCAGAGCTGGAAAGTATAATAATCTTGTGGCCAAAGAGTTTTTTTTATTCTTTTGGAAGAATAGGTAAAAATGGGCGAGGCGGTTAGCAAGCAAAATTAGTTCCCCCTTCTAATTTTTACTGTACTATTACTTGGTCTGTGATGACTAAAAATATGCACATTTACCCCTCAAAATCAGACTGACTTATCATGGATTTTGATGACATTGCTTTGATATGTGTTGCTACCTGCCTGTACACTCGAAGTAGATGCCGTTGCCAAATGTGAGGGCATGAGATTCTCTGGTATCGTGAGAATTGCTCTGTGTTTCATCGGTTGGTGCTGTAGCTGTGGCTGGACAGAGCTGTTCCAGCGGTTTCTACTTCAGATTGGACGTCCACCAGCTATGCAGAACACCGACTAACACCATCCCATCTCCCCATAAGAGCGCTTGCCTCAGTTCCAGGCCCCCGGAAACTCGTACCGCTCTGCTGCCAACAGATACTGTGGGGGTGTGAGTACCATGAGCTACAAGCAGCCAGTGTCACTAGGGAAATTTGAGAATTCATGCCAGCACCCAACACTGAAGACTGGAGGAGAGTCGCAGAGGGGTGCTGTGTCCAATGGGGTTTCCCAAACTGCGCTAGCTCCATTGATGGGAAGCATGTCACCATCAAGGCACCGGATAACTCTGGATTTATAAGGATGGATGAGACCAAACACAGGTTTTCAGCCTCTCAGCATTCATGATGGAATGACTGTGTTCTAGGAACCGAGGTTACATGTGTGTCTAATTACCATCAACTTCAAGTTAACCAAGGTCCGACTTCTCACCTGGTGCTGCTTTGGGTGCTGTTGCCACATTGGACGCTGTGTACGAGTGCCTGATGCCTTGGCTGCTCAGGATTCTGTGTGTTCATTGAAAGTGTCTTAGCTTCTGGCGTCATGCAACTTTGGCTCTGACGCACAGTAATAGTCTGAAAAAAAAAGAAAAAAATTGTTTCCTTGGCATGCATCAATATGTTTTTGTTTTTTTTCAGGCAATAGATTACAAACCTACCGTACAGGTCAGAGAGAGGTGGAGACTCTTAGGAAGGTGGAGAGGCAGGTAAGCGTTAATTCTTAGGGTTATGACCTGGTCTTGAATTTGCAATTTAATCAAGCCATAGTATAACACACATACATTATACCAACTAAAAATAAAATAATTTTTTATCTGGTAAAGAGCTCTGCAAAAATGAGCCATATTAACCTTTACATGTTTTTAATTTGAAATGAATCAATTTAAATAATGAATGAAGTGATGAAGAAATTAGTGCTCCAACATCGTAAAATCTATGCAATTACAATGCATGATTAGCAAGATATGCTAAGCAAAACTCAAAGTTGTCAGGGTCATTCACATAATCTTCTTTTAACAAATTAAATCACCACGCTGGGGTTGAACTCAACACCTGCCTCAGAACAGTTTCGAAGCACAGTAAGTGCTGTCAAAGTCACCATTTCTGATTTGACTTTCAGGTTTTATAGAGCCAGCTAGTGGGAATGAAAATCAGGCTTTACTGCATTACTTCAAAGTAAAATTCCAGCTTTGTTGAAGCAATGATGACCTGTCTCCAGATCAAAAACAGCTCAAATCACAGAAATGTGATTCTGATTTCCTTCAACAGTTTTCGCTCCTCAATAGAAAGATAAGTTGCCTGCCAGCATCACAAACACTGATAATGTCGCAGTTACACATCATGGCAGCTCCAAACTTCCTTCGGCTTTGCATATTCAATAGGGCTGTAACGGTTCACAAAAGTCACGGTTCGGTACGTACCTCGGTATGAGGGTCACGGTTCGGTACGGGTTTGGTACAACAGAAAAAATATATTTTAAACAAATTACATGTTTGACCACTAGCTTTTTGGTTATTTTTTAAAAAGACACGAATTGAGTGCAAAGTAAAAGCCATCTCCTTTTAACTAAATTTAATTTTAAAAAATTAAATGCATCAGGAGAGCTATCATCCTTGAAAAATAGATGGAGCTAGTCAGGTTGCGCTTTTGTAAGAAACATTTTCAATGTTGCATTACAAAATGTAAACTATACTGGCACAATTCACACAAAAAAATAAAACACTACTGATAAGCATCAGAAAAAATCTGATAAAAAACTGATAGCAGGAGCTGAAGCTGGCTGAAAACCAGTGATGACAGCTTACTGAAATCAGCTCTGATAAACAAAAACTCGCTGTTATAATGAATGAAGAACACAACAAGAACAGGAAGCTTCTATGTTGTGTTTGATCGGCTTGTTAAATAAACAAATAAACATAAATTTTCATAGTATTCAATTATTTTTATTATTATATTTCTTGTCAGATTATGAGGAGGAGAGGAGGCTGGCGGACCACCGGGATACGTACCAACGTTAGCTAGCTTAGTGACCAGCATCGTTCTTTAGCAAACAACTCTATTTAAAGTTGTCAACATGGGATGGAGCTCGTCGCGGACTTACCGAAGGCAGACGGAGGCTCTGCTAGTGAAACCGATCGTCTGTAGTTTGTATCCTGGAGCGATATGCGGCACCAGCCCTCCCCAACAGATCATCAAACTGGGATCCGATGAGCCTGAAGCATCCCTGGAAGCGCCGGTCATCCAGCCGCAACTCCTGGATTAGTATGAAATTCACTGAGCTCTGAGCGCCTCTGGAGGAGGATCCGGTGGACCCAAACACGCCGACGTCTTCGGTTTACCAACTCAGGTACAACGCCGCAACTCTCTGGTAGTTCTCATTACTTGTTGCCGCCTTGGCTGCGGTGTTGGTGACGTGTGACCAGCTGTTTGACTCGCGAGTAGAGCGGTTTTGTACGTGCGGAAAAAAACGCTTCATTCTAGCAGAAAAAAACGCTTCATTCTAGTGGAATAAAAAAGCTTCATTCTAGTGGAAAAAAGCTTCATTCTCGCGTAAAAAACGCTCAAATCAAGCGTGTTGACATCCGTTATTCACGCGTACAAATCTGTGCGAGGACGCGAAATGCTGCTGCTGGTGTGAAGACGATGTCAGACGTATTCGGTGTGGGTCTGTGTGTACCGAACCTTGAGGCCTGTACCGTGACGGCACGGGACTAATACATGTACCGTTACACCCCTAATATTCAACACTTGCAATATTTCATCTGTTTGAGATGCTATGTATCTACTGGCCCATGCATCCTTTTCCATTTGATTGTGCTAGTGGTAGGCTACTGTATCCATCTCCATTACATGGTCACAGATGGATAACAAGGCCAGGTCTGGCACAGCTCACAGAGTGGTGCTGATCCTCTGAGAATACACCCCTGCCATCATATTCAATTGGACTTTCTGCTAGCTGTCCCCTCGCTCACCATGGTACACAATAGAAGACAGGCAGAAATGTAGAAGGACGAAGGGAAGAGAGGTGCTGAGGTGAGACTAAGGTGGGCTGATGAGAAGAAGAGAGTTGCCATTGTCTCTAGGGGATATTGGGATGCCAACAGTGAGGCGGTCTACAGACACAGGAATTAGATCAGTTAGAAATTCAACCCAGCCCTTGCACACCAATTGCTCTTCTCTTCCTGCTGCTCTACCCCTCCCAGTCCCTCCTCTTGTTTTATGCCCTTATCGTCGGAGGAAGCTCTGAGACAGTCTGACATGGATGCACACTACCTCTAAAGTCCTTAAAAGGTAATTGAGCCTTCCAGCCCACACCACTAATTTGTGTGACTCTGGCCAGTAGCAAGCAGAGGGACAAAAACAGAGGGAAGGATACTGAAAAGTCTCGGGAAGAATGACTCCCTCAGACACAACATGTTAATTGGCTCTTTACAACTGACAGCCATAAAAAAGAGAATAGAAAAAAAAACTCTGTGGGGGATCACTGCCAGGAAGGGCATGGTCAGAAAAAAAGCCAATAGTTAGTCCCTGCAGTCCAAAAAGTTGCTCAGGAAGAGCTATGTTTTCATCCCCATCTGCAAAACCATAATCTTCTAGTGATTTTATGCAACAATAGCAGCCATTATGATGAAAAATTATGCAGTGATTGCTAAAAAAAGAAGCAAAAACAGGAAAAAAAGAGCATTTAATGGCAATAGAAAAGAAGTAGTAGGCACTCTTAGAGGCCACTGAAGTAGGAATGAACAGTGTTTATGTGTGGAGGAGTACATTGTGGTGGTAATTGAAAGATAACTGCTGGACCTGGAAGGAGTCGACCACGCATGCACAAGGTAAAGATCCGCCTCTGGCCCTGCTTTAAATTCACCTCAAGAATTTGATTTCTTCAAAGGCCAACACTGTTGGAAATGAACTATTTGTCCAGCCTCTGAGTTATGAGGAAGACCCTCCCATGAATCACCTTCAGTACCTCTGTGGCCTTCAGCCTGGTAATATCCATATCTCTTCACTTTCCTCCAATCAATAATGAGATGAGAAGCCCTTGGAAATGCAGGATAGATGACTCAAATGGTATATCATATTTGTTGAGACTACACAGAACAGGCTTTGTCCAAACTAGAGTAACATGCCAGTAGCCCCCCCCCATTTGCATTCTGTCATAGTTTTGAAGGTGTGTTGTTTAGAAACCAGTAAATATAGTTTGTGTTTAAGTGCATACGGCTGTTACAGAACGGATTAATACAGAACATTTTATGCATATGTTGAGCTTGCTAAATGTATCTGTTACAGAAACATGTATTACATATCTGCTGTGGAAAATGGTTGAAAATACAGAATTTTCCAGTGTGGTAGAAAATAATAGTCAAATGTAATTCCAATAAATTCCAAACAGCAACGAATAGGAAAAATCTGAAAATCAGAATGTTTCTTTAGTCACAGGGTCAACAATTGGCTGAAAAAACAAAGTTCAAACAGATTCAGCTGGTAAAACATCTGGAAAATAATTACGCTCATTTACTGTATATCAGGTATGTAACATTATACAGTAGCTGTAAAATGGATGTCCTAGAGAAACAGAGCCTCTCAGCAGTGAAGATGTTCAGAGGCTCTCCAATTTATTTAAGTGTGCTTTAAAAGATTGTGGGATACTTCAAAAACAGTGTTACTTATTCTCAATTTGTAAATGCTTTGCAACTCTCATCTACAGTGCATGGCATTGTTGAAATATTCAGAGAATCTGAAGATGTCTCTCTGCATTAGGGACAAGACCTTGACCACGGTCTATGGCCCCTCAGACAACACATCAGAACAATTATATCACTGTCAATACTAAATGGGGCCCATTTAATATCAGTGCCACCGTCATGTTCAAAGTAAAAGTGTTAGTTTCAGTCTGCAAATGTGTGCTTGAGTCTGTGGTGTCCCAAAAAGGGTATACCATACATCTCGCCGCATAACTGTTGGAGTAGCTTCTGCTCACCTGTGACCCTGAATACGAATAAATGACGCTGAAAATGAATGTTTTGTTCACATGAAATTGGGCAAATTCTGAGCCTGAAAACACTGATCTTTTTTTTGTTTAATCGGGTTGAAAGGTGAATAATTCTGAAAACTCCACAATTTAGTTTTTTTGTTTATAATTCAAACACATCTTTTTTGAGCCCATTTTTTGGGGGTGCTGGAGTACCCTAAAACGGGTGAGATTTTGAATTTATTTTTGCTGTATTGGCTTTTTCTTTTAACAAACTAACAAAAGTATATAAACAGTAGGATTTTACCAACAAAAAGGAACAGGTTACTTTTTATGTTGTTTGTTAGGAGTTGGTTCAATGTTTTTTAGTAGCTAAGAAACATTACAGGTGGTCAGTACCACTGGCATGTGGTTTAATGAGATAAGCTAGATGTTGTGCCATGTGCCTAAGCTTATATTAAAGCCAGGGTGTAATTGATCAGCTAACTGACTGGATGTCCATTAACATTATAGCTCCTGTTGTGTGTTTACAGACAAACTGGAAGCCTCATCATGGACATGAATTTTTTTTTTCTTTTATTAAAAAAAGAGCTAGGTTCAGGTGAGAGTGTAAGATCAAATGGTCTTTCAGTCAGAATAATGTTGTAAAGTTGGATCAATGTTTAAAACTCTTATTACATATTCACACATTGTTTGGTCATTTGTCTTTTTTACAAAGAGAGGGCTTTTTTTTGTATTGTTCATAGTAAGTTTAACATTTATATAATTTTGTCATCTAGTTGAAAACAATCTGTTTGTGTATGATTGTCAGTCCAAACAGGGAGAGATGAAAGAGGGGCAGGAGAGGAGAGAGTGCAAGGTCAGGAAGAACTGGGTAAGAAAACAAACAGAATACTGTACAGCTGATAAGTAAAACATGCCTTCACAATATGATTTTACATGTACAGTATGTCGCAGACTTTGTGTGCTCTCCCAGAAGCACATACTGTATGCTAACCTTATACTGTATCATAGGACTTTGTTCTAAACAGAACATCTTCATTACATTTTCCTAATTACTGTATCTATAGGCGTTATTCACTTCATTTCCCTCTACAAGCAGGACATAGTATTTTTGGTGGTCACTATAAGATCTTGGTTGACTCCAGGAACAAACATATTGGTTATGTGTATATTAAGTAAGTGCTGTCTCACAATGAGTTATGATAGATTTCTTTTATGATTCCAATTCATCCTTCTTTTGCTGTGGCTCAGCTTTTTTATAACGTTCATTAGATTTGATGATTTCTTCACAGAGTTTCCCAAAAAGTTTTAATAAATGTAAGAAAAGTGGTAAAATGTACAAATCAGTGACTTTGATCTTGTCTGGACGGGGGTCCTCTGGGTGCTCAACACCCCTAAACCTTTCATCTTATATGGCTGTTTGAGCTGTTGATGCCATAACAAGTTTATGTGGATGCTTCATGTCACAGATGGGGGCTTAAGCCTTGGACTCAGACTTGAATCCCACTTAAGTTGCACACACAGTGACTTCAGACTTAGCTAAAACTCTAGGGTTGAGACTTGGAACAATCTTTACTGTTTCCTTCATGATCTTCTGTCTGTCTGATCGCATGTCGTTTGGATGGGATTAATTCCCACAGATTTAAAACTGACACCACACAAACACAGATGGGACAGACTTGCAATCAAACACGATGGCAGCACATCTGTTGCTTCCACACTTGTCACCATAACTTTTAATGATCAATTTTCATACAAGGGACAAATTAAAGAGCAACAAACTGTAACAAATTCGGCATAAGTACAGGATGTTGTATCCATCACATTTCACTTCATCCACCACCTTGTCCCTAAAATGAATGCTTCATGTTGGCATCATCTAAGCAGAAAGCTTAACTCCAAAGCAGCCTAAACATTAGCTGGTTGCTGCCTTTGTACTAAAAAATGGTAACTTAGACTGGCATTTACTGAATGTCCTCAAAGGAAATTGAAACATTTACAGAACACATTGAGTTGTTAAAAAAAACTGCTGGCTTTGCCATGACCCAACCTTGATAGCATTAAACTGAGATCAGTAAGCCATCGGACTAATTGTAAACAGAACAGTTTTAGTGTTTTTTATCTGTAAAATAAATAAACGATGATGGGAATGTCCATTTAGTGGACTTGTAAGTATTGATCTAAATAAATCAAAACATTCAACTTAGTTAATTCCTGCTCTAAATGTTTAATATTCATATCCACTGTAATGTTTGTTTAATTAAGTTTTTAAGATCACCAACTCTGCATCTTGGGTTACCAATGACGAATTTAGGTATTACTGTTTTGCACCATGCCTGATTTAAATAAAATGCCTCTCCAGCAGCTTGTGTTAAGTTCTGTAAAAGCCTTGTGATTTCCCATTCATTATGCTGAAACAGGGAAACATCTAAAATCTGCAGGACTCTGTTAAGCTTTAGTGATCCTTATAAAGCTTCAGGGCTGGGATATACTTTCTGCTGTCGGCATGTCCTCGCACACATCATGGCTGCCGCGTGTCGCTAATGTCAGTTTGGCATGTCGGCCACTTGCGTTGACGCAAGGTAAAATGGACCGCACGGACCACATTTACGTGCACATCGGCCACATTTACTACTTCTAACAGTGGCAAGACCTTTTCCCCTTTAGTTTCTACAGTATCAGTAAAATTATCAGTCCTTCCTTCTTTTCAAAGTCCATTTTTGACTAGTTGTTAGGGGAAACAACCCGGCCTGCAACTTGTAACTTTCAGAGTACAAGTGCTATGTACTCCCCCTAGTGGTACCCTCCTGTATTGACTATTTTGCCTACATAGTTTAGAGCAAATATGTACACAAACCAGAAAGAGCACACTTTAGTACACACTTGCTTACACACAGTGTTGGGCAGTAGCGGCGTTACAAGTAGCGCCATTACTAGTTTAACTACATTTTCTCAGTAGCGTGTTCATAACATTGCTTTTTTCTTCATCCAGTAGCTTTTCAGTAGTGAAGCTACTTTCGTGGCAAGTAGCGGCATAGCGTCCACAGAAGCTACATTTTCCCACAGTCATTTCTAGACCTTAAGCACATCTTTCCTGTGTAAACTCCTGGCACTGACACTGTAGGAAAACAAACCAGCCTGTGACTTTGCTTACCTGTCATCCGGTTTTGCCCTAGACTGTACGTAAAAAAGATGCCTGCGAGAATCGTCTGATGCAGCCAGAGCCACCTTCACCTTGCGAATCCCCATGGCCATACCTTAGTAAGTTTGTGTCACTTATCGAAACTTCACAGAACAGTTATATATTCCACTGTTAACTGTGAAACCCCAAGAGGAAGCTGTCAATTTCCAAGATGTCCAACACAAATTTAAGGACAAACATTCAAGTATTGACCGAAGTTAACACAATGACCAGCTAAGCTAGCCAGTACAACTCATCCAGCGAACGGCAACAGCTAACATGAGTGCATGTGTGTGTAAAAGGAAGTCAGGCAGGAAAAGTTAGGAGAAGCTGAACAGTATAACTTTATTTTCTGCAGGGTTTTTTTTCCCCTCTACAGAACAAAATTGTGGTCAATGTAAATGAATAATTAATATTTGTGTACATGGCAGTAGTCCAGAATGGGGCTAATAACAACCCTTCTAAACACAGATAGCTCCATTGCAAGATGATATAATCCTAAACAAAATAAACAGGTCACTTAAGCCATTTTAAGTTAATCCTCTTTTAATCTTTTCCTCAAGTTAATCAAAACAAAAAGCAATGAGGTTGTTCAAAGATTTACTTACAGTAAAACTTAAGACTAATTTATTAGATTCTTTTATGATACTTAATCAATTCCAACAGGGAAATTATCATTACTGCTTTTCACCCATCTCTGGAGGAACACAGAACATAACAGTCTGTTATGGTGGAATGAAGTCAATGTTAAAAAAAAAGAAGCTTTGATGTAGTTAAGCCACTTTTGTCATTTTATTGTAAGGTAGCTTGCTACATTTTTTGAATAAGTGCTGTTACAAAATTGCTGGTAGATAAAAGGTGGGTATGAAATTTAAATTTTTCAGATATTACAATTCAGTGTTGCAGGCTTGATATTGCCTGCAATACCAGGCATCACATGGCAGATTATACAACTAATATTGACTTGATCTGAACTTGAGACAAAATACTTGAGACTTTGGAACATCTATGCTTATTTTGACATTTATTTAAACCATTCAGACCATGTGTAACATATGTGTGGTTTTCAACTGAAGAATTAGTACAATGAGGTTAGAAGAGGTTTTCAAGATGCATTATCCTTTAATGAAAAGGCCAATACTCTTACACAAATGATGACTGTTAATCTCTCTCAAATCAATACCTCAAAGTATGAAAAATCAAGGTTTTAGACAATGCTGAAAGTTCAATGTTAACACTAGAAGCGACAAGGTGGTAAAAGTTACCACTTTGCTTTTTCAAATGCATGTGTCTCTGTTGAAATAAAATCCCTATGGCTCTCATTGCATGACTTTTCCTAAAATG
>JAVQJG010236984.1:0-10836 GCA_036024015.1 Craterocephalus amniculus | reverse complement strand
AACTTATGAAACTTATTTTATTTTTATTGTATTTCTGTAAAATATTTACATATTTTATGTTACATATTTATGTTTACTTCTTTACATGTGCATTACAACTTCAAAATCACATCAGATCTTCAAAATCCCAAAATATCCAGTATTTTCAAACGACGATCAGAGTAACTTTATAAGAATGAGAAGATATTTTAATATACATACGAGTACGTTGTCAAATACGTGTCATACTTCTGACCACCTGAACTGAGTCCCCTCATAATACAAACCCAAAGTCAGATCTATTAACTAAGAAAGATAAAAATGATAGAAAAATGTGTCCCCTTTCTTTATTTTCACCTGTACCACCTGGAGGGTCTCCAAGTAGGTACAGGAGCCCCTTTTGAGAAATTCTGTTTTAGAGGAATAAAACAACAGTACCGGGTTGAAGAGCTCAGTGGTGAGCCCGAGGTAGTTGTGTAAGGCAAGGAAGGTCACTCTCTGGAGACGCACCATTATAATCTGCAGCATCAGACAGAAACATGACAACATGGATTTACTCGAAATGAAAATAAAACGTCTGTGTTTCGTTGTCTGTTCATGGATTAGAACAACCTGCAGTTTTGATTTACCTGGGTGACGCGGACCAGAGTTTCAGGATATTTTTCAAACACTGACTGAAAAGCCAAAGCTGGGAGACGCAGGACAGTGGAGGGAACTGCAGCCCTCGCAGACACCGTCTTATAAGGAGCTGGATAACCCTGAAATACAGAGAATAGAGTAGGGAGGACACTGTGCATGCTTACAAAAACAAAGCTGATGATTGAAAAGAAAGAGAAGGAAAGGAAAACATGGAGAGAAACAGGTGGACTGCAGACGTACAGTGATTACATCCAGGATGCTGAGCAAACTGTGCACACTGTCTCCCGGCAACACGTTCTTCACCACAGCATCAGTACCATCCTGCAGGGACACAACATGACACACTATTTATTTACACGTCTTTATGTCTACAGTAAGGAAATGATTAAAGGAGTTTAGCATGCAGGACAGTCCAGTTACTGAAATGAAAGCACATGACCTATAGCCCTAGCAATAACTGTTACATAAATTATATTAATTGGTATTTTTCCTTTTCATGGTGTGAGGGTAAGCTTCAACTCTGAACATCTCTGCGGGTAGTATCTCCTCAATGGGAGCAGGTTCAGATTTTTCACTTCATAGAAAGTGGCAGAGGAAAAAGTAAGACAAAAGTCAACGCCTGACTGACTCTTACTGGCTGTAGAGAGCTCAGAGAAGAGACAGAAGGCAAGACAGATCTACTCAAACAACAATGATATCCAGAGTTCCCCAAGGCTCTATTCTGGGCTCCCAATTGTTCAGCATCTAAGCTCCCACTAGATAAGATCAAGGAAACAAAGGAAACATCTGATCATAGTTATGCTGATGACACTCAGGTCTATATTACAGTCAGCTGCAGTCAGCAATGTTAAAAACAACAGAGTAATCCATAGATCTTGGTGCCATTTTGGACCAAATCGTCTTTTTACAACCTGACAGACATGATGGCTCAACATATTTAGAAAAACTTCTTCGAGTATTTGTTTTCAGGAAACTCGACTACTGGAATGGAGGTCTGAAAAAAGTCACTAAGACAACTGCAGCTAATCCAGAATGTCCTCACAAAAAGAAAAAAAAGGGAACATATCACTCCAGGTCTCAGACCTTTACACTGGTTTCCCGCACAGCAAATAATTCATTTAAAAAAATGCTGCTGGTGTATAATGATTCTGGTCCAGAATATACATCTGACATCATAAGAGCCATAGAGACCTCTAAAATCATCTGGACCTAGTCTGCTTTTCATCCTGATAGGTAAATAAGGAGAGTCGGCTCTTATCAACACCAATGAGCTGATACACTCTATGAAGCAGTGAACATTTGAGTCTTACACTCTCACGGATGCACAGCTCGAGGCGGCCATCTTGGACCACGTAAATGCTGTCGTCAGTGTCACCAGGTCGGAAGAGTCCCTCTCCCTGATGCAGCTGCATCAGCACCATGTGACGACACAGCTCCAGGAAGAGAGGCTTCTCAAAGTGCCCGAGCACCCTGAATGCAAACACAACAGTCGTATTACTGCTAATGCTGATAAAAACAATAAAACCTCATTAATACTCACAAATGTGCAAATAATTTATTTCGAAGGTGAAGAAGATGATGATTCTGACCAACCTGACATTTTTCAGCATGTACAGCACCTCAGAGGGCAGATGAGAGTTCTGCACATCGAACTCAGTCAAGTCAGCCTCCAGCAGACTGGGAGGGGGCTCCTTGGGCTGCAGGGTGGGAGGCTCCCGCCGGATTCGCAGGATCCTGACACGAACACAAGCTGATCAATATAAATCCACACAAACAGATTCTTGGTCTTACTTTGACTAATAGAACCAACATCAGTTCACATGCTGGAGTTCATTTTTTACTAAATCAATAATAAACAGTAAGTTAAATATTTGGGAATCTTGAAGCAACAGCTTATCTCCTCTGATAAAAGTGTTTCTGACAGTCTGCGAGTGTGAACACACTTGCGAGCTATGGACATGACTTTAGTCCTCTTCCTCGCTCTCTGCCTCGAGGCTGTGTTAGAGTTGGAAGCAGGAGTTGTGGACAGCGTCTGAACCTGTTGCAGCAAACCACCAAAACAAAGACAACGTTTGGAAACGGCTTCAAAAAACAAAAGTTCTCACAAGTGGTCGAATACCCCGTTAAAATGAACATTTCTATCAGTGTTAATGAGAGCAAGAGGATTACTAATCACATCTTTAATCAGTGGCAACTTTACTTTAAGTTCCTTGGGTCTAAACTAGTTCTACCAATGCAGCATATTGTTGCTTTTCCATGTAATTACAACCTCTTTACCATTTGTAGTTAACTCAGGTTTAGGTGGAAACAGTAAAGGTACAAATGTCAGTAAAGAACTACGTTTTGTATGAAGTATTTAGTTAAATGTTGCACTAAATGTCCATTAAATGATTCTAAACATGGATTCAGTTAGTTACAATGATATGTTTTCAGCTACATTCAGTCTGCCCTGCACACTCAGGATAAAGAAAAGAAGTAATTCCCTTTTTATTTCATAAATACTATCATTATTGGTATAAAAATAATAACTGAATAGTAACTGAACTGGAACGAAATTCAGTTCATTTACAGTTGTATCTAACTGGTTTAATCTGTCTATTTATTGCCATGAGCTGACTTTTCTTTTGGATTTACACAATGTGGATCAACAAGACTGAATTAATCTGCTGGAAACTTAAAGCAGGTGAACAATGGCTTCAAGTTAATTTAATCAAAGGGCTTTCAAATCAGTAGACTACTACTCAAGGAACTCTGCTCTCTTGTACAAAGGAGTTAAGCTACAGTAATTAGCATCTTAACTCAGCTAAGTTTAACTGTTGACCTGCAAACTCCAAAAAAAACAGACGGGTTTTATTCTGTGATTTTCATGTAATTGTGAAATGTGGAGTATTGGCATGAGTTAATCAAAATACTGCAATGGATGGAAATGATTGAAATGCATTTAGTGACGACAAATCAAACCATTTTTAAAGTGAACAGGAGCAATCCAGTAGCTGTGTACTGACAGTGTCCCCTGCAAAGTGGAGGCGGAGGATAAAGCTGTTTGGGATGTTTAAGACAGGACAAACCTTTCTCATGATTTTCCTGCCGTAGAACATCACCTTGTCCCGCTTTCTGAAGCGATAGTGAGGGACACCAGCCTCCTCCTCTGCAACAACCACATAATATTCTGTTCAAACATCATCTTTTTCTTGTACAAACCTGCCACTTTTTCTCTTGACATTTGTAGCAATATTATAACAATAGTTCCTGGTTGATAAACTGGTATTAACACCAAAGCAGTGTATTCAAGTGTATTTTGCATGCAGGATTATTTAGATACAGATGAACTGTGCAGCTCTGCAGGATGCACAGTGTGTACTGACTTGACAGTTTGTATCTTCTGTAAAGAAGCAACACGACAACTCCAACGAATGAAACTGCAATCGCAGCTCCCAGCAGCAAAGAAATCCACTAGAGGAAAAAAACAGTGAACTAAATCC
Organism: Craterocephalus amniculus; assembly: GCA_036024015.1. Taxonomy (NCBI): domain Eukaryota; kingdom Metazoa; phylum Chordata; class Actinopteri; order Atheriniformes; family Atherinidae; genus Craterocephalus; species Craterocephalus amniculus. Next base: position 6,736 of record JAVQJG010236984.1, on the reverse strand, counting down.
AAGGTGGACCCATCAAAGCACTCTCCAATGCAGCTGAACTCGTCAAGAAAAAATAAACTATACATTCATATTTGCACATCTTCCTCCAGCTGGTAAAGGAAAGTTTGGACATAAATTAACTGCTGTGGATTTATTTTCAGAATTGATGTTAAAACAATACTCTCATAATAATCAGTCTGATACTGTCATTGCTTACCAAGCCGGCCTCTGTCCTTTCCTCCACAAACTGCTCCATCTTGGCTTTGAGCTCGCTACTGAATGGAACCAGTCCCTGAAATATTACACACACAGACACACACACACACATACACACACACACACACACACACACACACACACACACATATACACAGTGACATATAAATATTACCAAATTAAAAAACACTTCTCAGTTGGTATTTTTGACCTTCTTCTGTATCTTTTTATCCCTGTTAGTCTACACTAATAGTTGTTGTAATCTCTAACAAATAATGTTTTTAAGGACAAATGAACCAGAGGAAAAATGAAGTCTACTGAACAATGAAGCATGATTTTAATCTACAATTTTAATCTAAACAGGTTCTAGTTTGTTAGGTATGTGGGAGCAGAGTGGCAACAAAGTGCATGACGTTAAGATTGCAAAGCAGTGGGGGCGGTGTGAGGATGTGTGTGAACGCTTGGATTCTGGTATTTATATGTTTGATTTTCGTGGCATATATAGCACCTTCCTTTATTCTGCATTTAGTGCACTGAAAGGCAGAACCTTGACTCTCAACAGCAGATAGTGCTCACTGCCACAGTACATTCTTCAGGAATATTTTTAGGGACAATGTGATCACTTGGCCTTCAAAATCTGTGAACATAGCCAGATTTCACATTAAGCAGTGTTTTCAAAAACATCTCTAAACATCAGGACACTTTCAGAAGTCTTGTGTCTTCTGAAAGTCTGCATGACTGAAGCTGCTTTGACAGGAGTATCTACACAGTATGTCACTCCAATGGTTTTAATGCTGTGGTTGATCTTCATAAGTATGCGAAGAAACGTCAACATAGCCTAAACAAAAAATCATTGTATAGATATTGCTTTAACTAATTTAAATGTTATGTAACTTCTTCATTCAGATTTCTATTAGCAGGTACCCGAACATACATGACTATGTGTGCAGACGATGCAGTTTTGTTCTTCGACAATTTGATTGTCTTTTTTCTCCAGACTTTAGTTATTGGAAATCTACAAGTTTAGCTAAACATGAGACGGGTCAATTTGTTCACAAGCTGTTATGACCCATATCCAGTGTAGAAATTCAGTTGTTGCAGGTTTTAAAAGAAGAAACAAAGAACATCTAGTGAAATACTGTATGTTCAATCATCCTCCCATCCTGCCTTTATCTGTTTGTTGTTGTCATTGGAGTAAATCCATCTTTATGTTTGAAATTATTGCAAAGCTCCTTTTACTCTGCTTTTTTTAATTTCCAGCTGTCCAAAAGATGGCACAGGCCCACTTGTCTTCCCTAGACATGAAGTCTGTGGATGGTGAAGAGACCTCTTCTGGGGAAGAAGAGGAGCAACAGGAAGAGGGGGTGCAGCAGACAGCCTCTGCTACAAGTGAGTAGGACATTCAATGAGGCAATCTCTTTCAATGTGTCACTTATGATGATGCTTTAAATAAAGTGCAAACATTATTTACATTTTTTAATTATTTTCACAGTAGCTCCAAGAGATGACAACAGACCGGTGAGAGAAACATGTCATCTGCTGGACAGTTCTGCCGCAAAGTCTGAACACAGTCATCGCTATGATGCCGAAGATAAAGCTACAGAACGCGAGGAACTACAGGGCAAATGACAAAAGACGGATTAAATGGATACAGAGTTAGTGTGGAAATTACCGGCACAACACATGCATGAATCGTGTGGGTGTGTGTGCGTGGGTGTATGTAGGAGTGTGTATTTTTTTAGGTCTGTACGTGTTTAAATGCATGCAACAAAAAAGATGAATGGTAAAAAGAAAGAGAGTGACGGGGAAAAAACTGTGACCAAGGAAGGTTATAAATATACAGGTGTGGTGGGGGGAAGCTGAACCTGGGACTTGTAAAGGAAATGTGTTTTAGTGTACCAAGGAAGTCACTGACATTTTCCAGAGTGGCCAAGAGCACTCCGGGATGCTGAAGGTCAAACTGGAATTAGCAGCAGTCCGAGGCATAATTATATGTCGGGAGAAACTTTCTCACTTTCACTTTCTCACAATGTGAAGTGGAAGTGACTTTAGGAAAGAACCTTCATTTGTTATGAAAGAAAATGAGCATGTCATATTGTACATATTTAAACAAACCATAGTTTTGTAGTTTTTGTCTGTAGTATTCATACGACACTGTTGTTCCTTCAACAAAGTCTTGCATACACAAATAAATGTCATAACATAATCAATTATTGTAGAGAAATAGTGAGTCAGGTCCTGAAATGCAAATTAATTAAGAACAGTTGTTTTGGATATTATCTTGCAAGGTGGATGAAACAAAAAGTGAATGGATTACAAATGATTTGAGCACACTATCATACCCTATCAGACTAATGCAAGTAATCATGATAATGTAGCCCTATCTTTGTCTTCTAAGATTAGGAACAGGCTTTTGGTAACAAGCATTATCTGCTTGTAATGGCAAACAGAACTGATGGGAATTTAAAGATATCTAATATTTCTAGATCCAGATAAATGATTTATGACTTTGTATATGCATAAATGATGTGTTATTAATAAAACAATTCAAATAGGCTGAGTATTGTTGTGGTTGTGAGTCTGTAGTATTAGATCATATAAAAGTTACATTTCTTTTCGTTTTATTAAATTTGTAGTTTTATCCTTTCTTTGTGCAAAGCCTTTGATGTAGGTTTTAAAGTTGTTGGAACCTTTACTACCGTCATAGTATTGCTGAAGAGCAGATGACATTGTCAAAAAGCAAATGAAATCAGTTTAATAAGATTTAAGGTGAGTTCAGCTAATCCAGGGAACATCTTTCTAAAGACCTACAGTATTTTTGTTTTGGCCCCTCTTAATCTTTATGAAAAGCCATTTGTTTTTCAGGTGAAAGCTGTGTGAAATCGTAATTAAACACAGTCAAAGACTTGTTTCAAGTGTCCAGAGTTTATTTTTTGACAAGCCACTAAAGCTGGCCGGATAGTGACACCTAGTGTTCAGTGCTTCAAATTACAGATCATTGTTAAAACTAATTTACTGAACTCCTATAATATTATCTGAAAAATGATCAGCAATATTGAGGTTTTTTTTTCAAAGGGCTAACTGAATCTTTCCGTCTTTTCCACTGGACCTTTCTGTTCCACAGTAGTGCGAAAATATTTTTACAAGATATTGAAATAGCAAGAGGTGATAACATGGATAAATATCTTTTTATTCATACAAGCGCCCATCACAGAGAATTTCTATCATTTGTTAATATATAAGGTTACCAATATATACACTTTATCCCAAGCTTTTTATGCATACTATGACATTTGCAGTTTAATGCTGCGTTTGAACTGTAGGAGGCAATCATTCATGACATTTCCAACACTAATAAACACTTTGCCAATAAAAAATCTAAATGGTAAAAAATTTAATCAGCGAATGTTACTATCAGCATATCTAATGATCCACTTATTTTTTATTGCTAAGCCTGGAATGATCTGTTGTACATATATATTTGTTAGTCTTTGGGTTTTTTTATTCTATGATTTATTCCACATAATTCATTATTCCTTCCTGGCCTTTACAAAAAATACTCCTGTCACATCATCAACCCCAACCCTCATATCCTGAGGCAGCGTGTAAACTTCCAGCCTGATCAGTGTGTAACCATTCTCCATCAAACTAGTGCACACCTGGGCCTCGTTCAGTGGGACCACAGGGATCTTCAACCCAGGCCCCCCAAAATAGAAACTCTCCCCCAGGGCTCCGATGAGAAGGAGGTGGCCACCAGGCCGTAAGAGCTTCCGGATGTGGCCCAGAGCTCTGGTGAAGGCAGGTAGGTCAGGGCTGACACTCTCCAAGCAGAAACAGGACACCAGACAGTCGGCCCCTGCCGATGGAAGGGCATCGGGAGCCATAGGCTGAGAGCTGTGCACGTCAATAGGGAGAATATCTGCAACGACCTGACGCAGCTTTGCAGCTTTCTCTGTCCACGCTGAAGGCCTGGAACAAAGAGTATCAATGATATTGTAAGTGCCCAACAGTCTTATCTAGAGCTTATAACTAGATTTTTTTTAAAAAGGAAATCTATAAGATTTTTGTCTATAACAACAATACATATACAAGACAACAGCACTTGTACAAAGTTTTCAGACACATTTTAAACATGTCTTTTTTTGTACCGTCGTCCCTCCAGTTTGCAGACATGCTGTAGGTACGGTGTCCAGTCCAGGCTGCATCCTCCCTCATCCTGGAGCCAGCGCCTCAGCTCCTGCCGGTTGACTTCCAGAAAGTCAGTGAGTAACACTTTACTGAAAACCTCACAGCCGCTCAGTACCTGGTAGAGAGTGGGACCTGAACCTATGTCCACCAGGAGCTCACCACTCACATCACCTGGCAAAGATGGATGAAAAAAGGAGGCAAGGACAGAAGAAATGTGAGAAAGGGCATTTGTTATTCTGATTCTGAAGGCAGAAATGCCAATTCTGACCTGTGATTTAATCACAATTGTTTTATCTAAAATTGTGCATTTAAGAAATTAGCTTTTTCAATAAACTCAGACAGAAATTTGTCTAAAATTAGCTTGCCAAATCTAAGATGCAGCATAACTTCTCACATCAGAAAATCTGGATTATGAAGAAAATAAACAAATCTGTGAAAAAGGAGAGAAGGAAATACATTTTCAAGATAATTTCACCAAAAACGTTGAATGATTTCAAAATCACGCTGAGTCCCAAATGGCAATTGCTTTAATTTCTTTAAAAAGTGGTATTCCAGAAATCTTCAGAAATGTGTGGTATTCAGTCATAGACCGCAAGTCAAACGGGCACTCCCACCCACAGTACAAATTTTTCAAAAACACGTATGGAGGTGAAGAGATGAAGAAGAGAGACAATTTTGGGTTTTCTGTTTTCATAAAAGAAGCAAATTTTTATTTGATATAATATGCTTACACCTGTTTGCATTGCTCATCTTACCTTCATTGAAAGCTCTATGCAGACATTCCAGTTTCCAAGGCACAATGCTGTCTTTTCTTCCGAAATCAGCTCGTGGTGGAGTATAATTGTATTGTAGATATGCTGCAGGATCAAACTTCTGGTAGCAGGCTGCCATAGCTGCCACTCCATCCTCTTTGACTTTTTCTTCCGTCATCCCCTTCTCCTTGCTATTCTACCTTTCCACTTGTGTTTCAGTTGATCACTCCAGGTATACTGCTGCCCACTGTTTTGACTTATATACCTGGGTGTATTGGTGCATCTCTGCTATTATGTGTGTGTTTGCACTTTGGGTTACTCAGACTAAGATAGATAGATCCTGTTTTTCAGGCAGTGGCTCCTGATAAAATCTGTTCTGTTCACATTCCCTGCCCTGTGGCACTGATACCATCAGATCAGGAGGCTTCCTCGAACACCAGGCCCATTAATGGACTCATCTTATGCCTTTCATGGCTTTCACCAACCTTTCAAAGGTCTTCCATATCAACACGATCACTGAACAGGACCTTTTCCACACAATCAGATTTGTCTCATGAAAGCCCCTGGAAAGACAGAAGCAGGTATATCTTTCAGACAACACAGCCAGAGCCATTTTACCTGATGCTAATTTTTGTATTTACATTTGGACATCAGGGGTCAGGGCAAGTAGTAAAGTAAAGAAGGGAAATCTTACAGCTTACAAAACAAAGATACATAAAGGTGGTACCTGGAATATTAGAATTGCTTGGAAAGTTGTTTTACCTCAAATAAAAAAAACCTTTAAAAAAACAACCTCAATTTGCATATTTCTTGAAATCAATGGTAATGGATTTTAAATTAAAAAATGTCAGGCCTCTGAAAGTAAACTTTGGATATGTACTTAAAAAAAGTATTGGTTTTGTTGAGGGAAATGTACTCATTCTGGTGAGATCTGCAATGTTTAAGGTCACGTGGGGACATGTACATAGGTCAGCTAGCGGTCAGGTGAACTTAACAGGCATTGGGGACATTCTGCACGCTGGATGATTAAGGGAAACAGTAACATCCTGTTGGTTGGAGATAAACGAACTTGATATGGCCAAAGTCAGTGGAAAGTTTTGTACCAAGAAAGACTGTCACGAGGCTGCCTTGTGATATGTTGCACAACAGGCAAATTGATTATATCTGGGGATACTTTTTATTGGATACCGATGAGGAACTAATGTCTAGGGTGATGTTGGAGGTGTGGTTTGTGAAGCTATAAAATAAGATGAAACCATTTTCGGTCGGCTTTGTTCAGCCGCCTCTCGGCCGGTTGCGCTTGTGCTGTGTAACCTAACTTCTGTAAATAAATACTCTGTCAGACTCTAGTCGGGCTGGGACTCTTTAATACGGCTTTAGAATATGGGATTGATGGCATGCACGGGACCGGGTTCTGGTGGACAGCGCAGACCATGCAGGACAGGACTTAGGCAATATCCCGGATCATCAGTCGAACACCGCCTTGCTGATACGGGAAAATAACGACAGTTTCAACATGTTGAATTGCCTGAATATAAAAAACTTTTCCAGCATATTTAAATTTTTTGGGTACCACCTGTACATGTAAACTCTAAATAAAT
>JAVQJG010236976.1:0-11793 GCA_036024015.1 Craterocephalus amniculus | reverse complement strand
CCCCCCCCCCCCCCCCCCCCCCCCCCCCCCCTCTGGAGGAAAGGATCAAAATTGATTTTAGCTTGCTTACCTGCGACAAGTATCTGCATTTATTTTGGTTTTAGCTTTGCCTACTTATGCATTCCTGAAATGTGAGGTTATCCCTGCTTCCTTGTCTTTTTCTACCATCTGTTTTACCTGCCACAGACTGGGCTTTCACCTTCTCCATAATATGCAGCCCGGATTTGCCATCAGTGTGTTTTGGCAGTTTGAGAAAGTGGGAGCGTCAGCCTGTGTGAATTTGCATAGAGCTCTATGGAGATTGAAATTCAGATTGAATAGGTGTTTTTTCCCTTCATCCTCCTCTAGCTGTGCCTGGCTGGTGTATGACAAATCTGCTACATTAACTCCCAGGGTAGGCCGGGAGCAGAAATGTTTGTGGAGCGACAAATTACACATCAGAGCTTTATTTAACATTCTCTACATGGCTACAAGCGATGAACTATTAAGATGTCAAATAGAAGAACGGCGAGAGATGCAACGCTGCATGTAAGAAAAAAACCTGCTAAAAGTATACGAGAAGCTAAAGAAAGGGAGAGAGAAAAAGTGGTATCTGCTAGTCTGTAGGAAGTGTAATTGGCTCTGTTCTATGCATTAGTGTTATACAGGTGCTCACATAGCCGGTTTCTACTGTGTGCTCATCCAGAAGACTGTGGGTTGGTTCCCTGTGTTGCTGAGGGCAAATATGTTAACAATGTGCTAATGTCCATGGTGCAGTGGTTTGTCGCCCATCAGGTTAATTGTCAGAAACACTACCGCAGTGTGGTATACATAGATATCTGAGTTTACTTAAACATGTAAGTAATTATTTACATAACAACCAAATTACTAATACCTCTAGTCAACCAGCAGGTGTAGTTTACATAAACAGTTGAATTATTGTTGTAGTCTTTTTTAAATAATAGATGCATTCATAGTTTCCCAGACATTGTTAAAGGGCTTTAAGTCTTTAAGTATTCCAGTTCCATGCTGGATCTCCAGCAGAGTTTTTCAGGTGAAGAAAAAAAAAAATAAAAGAGAGAGAAACTGTTAAATCGACATGTGTGCGAATGTCGGCTATTGTCATGTTTTGTTAATCTACAAAGCAGCTTTGTTCTCAACCAAAAACATAACTATCCAATCAGAACTTGAGCAGGACTTGGGAAAAGATTGTTGAGACATCCAGCTGCAGTTTTGACTGATGCAAACCACACATATACATAGAAAAGCTGTAAATATTGGCTATGCCATAAGAGGAGGTACTGGAGAAGTCAGAATTAACAAGGGATCACTTCTAACTTTTTATAAAATATTGCGTTTCCATGCCATCAATATTCGGGTTAAGGTCAAAAATCCGGTTTCTGAAACTTTTAGAATTGCTTGTTTACATGTGCGAGAAGAGTAACTCCTGTATACATGATACTGTAGTTGCAATCAATTGGAATATCCCGACCAAAGTCTTGCTGCACGGAGAACGTGATGACGTAAATATGCACTACTTTCCACATCTTTCAGTATCCATGGCAACGACAATAACAGAGGCCGGAAAATAAAACATCGGGGACCGATGGCAGTCGCCTTTGCTTGTGCTTTGGTGTTGTGGAAATGGGAGATGGAGAGGAAGTTGGGCCACACTCATCCACATTTCGCATTTCCACCAGAACCTTCCGGACACTGTGGATGAAGGTGCCCAGTCTGGACTGGTGGAAACGTGTTGTAACGAATGGAGAGACATTTTTCTAAGTGTCAGGTACAGATGAGCACTTCCCAGAAAGTGTTCTGGGACGTGGTTGTAATGGCAAATGTTTGTTTACCATGTAGAAGACCAGAGTCCTTGCAGATTAAACATGCAGAACATGATTTAATATTCCTTTCCATGGAGATATTCCCACACGAGTTTCCATGACCAGATATTCGGGTTGGAAAAGGAGTACTCCAGGGGTTATATTCTGGTTTTTAAAAACTGGAATGTGGGCATATTCAGGTTTCTGCCAGTGTTTGCATGGCCGTGCGCAGCTGGATTATTGCTCATATTTTGGTTATGAAAGGCTTATTGGCTGCATGTAAGCACAGACACAGGCACCATAAGAGATGCAACACTGATCTGTGTCTCATATGGTTGTTACCCAAATTTTCCCATTTGAAGTGCAGTATCCTTGTAACATAACCATTCATTTGCAGTGCCTGCTCAACAAAATCAGTTCACCATGATTTCTTTAGCATTTTTGCCTTTTCAGACACTGGACAGGTGCAGTAATATGCTGACTCTTTGCAGAATCGTTTGCTGTAGTGAGATTTTATTTTACTTAGCATATTTTAACTACCTCATCCACAGCAGGTATGATAAGCAGCCTTGAAAATCCCTCTCTTCTATTAAAGCTCTGAATTTAGAACATCACGAGGATCATGTTTTTGATCAAGACTTGAAAAATGGAAAATATAAGCTCAGATGAACAACATTACATGACAGCACACTTATTAATCCAACTGATCATCTGTGTGAGCACTTGACACAATGACAAGGAGGAAAGACATCAGCATACAGGTACTCGCATTTGAGTGGTTGATAGTGATGCGCATTTTAGGCAAAAATGTCGTTCGAAAATCAGGCATTATAAATTTGCAAATTTGTAAAAAATGTGTCAGTTCAACAGATTAATCTTTTTCGCCTTAACACGTTGATTTTGACAGCCCTAATTTTTTTTATAATGCAGATGCACATAGTATCAAACTGATATTGATACTAGTGTTAGTCCATCTCTTATAGTGAATCAGCTTGGAGGGCCGTTCATTAACTATAAATATTGAGTGTCTATGAATGTGTGAAAGTGTCTGAAGAAACTTTTTGGTTTCCTGCATTCATGGTACTCAGATATGTCATTTTCTTTCCTCAGCTATTCAATCCCAGCCCAACTGACCCTATTTCTTGCTTTGCTCTGACCCACCCCTGCTACACACTGCCACAACTGGGTCACTGTCCTGATGATAAGTGCCACATCCTGTTGAGTGAAGTGGCCGAGAACATTAGGCCGGGACTGAATAGAGAATAGACATCTACACGCTGACAGGCAGCTTGTCCAGACAATAGGAACCATCTGAACTGGCCCTGATTAAATAGATGGTGATTGAAGTTTCACTTCAGACAAGAGGGTAGCTACAGCTTTTTTTCCCCAGGTGGTGGTCCAGCTTTGTGTCGAGTCCTTTCCCAGAGTTTGTTCTTTTGTTTTGTTGACGAGCAAACCCCTCTCTGCTTTTATCTGCTTGTTTATCTCACCAGCAAACTTTTGCTTCTCTCTTTGTTCATTTAAACACGTACTCTTAACGCATTTTTTAATTAACCTTGACACATTTTATTAGATGTGGCCCATGCTTCCTGTTAATGGACATGAAGCTAGCTTTAAAATTCCAATGGCAAAGCTGTAAAACTAAGCCTGACTTTCATAAGTCTTTTTTCTTTGTCTGCTTTAATGCAAAAGTATCTTCCACATTGTACACCTGTCAAAAAGTACCAGATGCAGCAGAATAAAAAAAGACAAGTAAATTTTACACATCAAAGTACCAGTCGGTAAAAGCTTGGATGTGACTCTTTGCTACGTTGTCCTTCTCATCGGGCTTTCTTCCCTTTCCGATTACTCCACCCCACCACCTTCCACAGACTGAAGGAGCGTTTCAAAGCCATTTCACAGCTGCTAGCTTATCTAATATGCTGCTGCTGTGTCTTCCTGTACCATTACTACGCATGTGATATGCCTGTGATCTGTAAAAGTTTGTGAACATGTGGAAGTCCGTATTTAAATATGTATTAGGATTTACTATTTAAATTTCTGCACCCATGTCTTCAGTTTTTTATAACAGTTTTCCATCTCGGCCCGTCTGAGTTATACGTGATTGATGTGTAAAATTGGACTGCTTTTGCTCCCGTACATTCCTGAGGCGGGAGATCTGAGTGGGTTTTGTGAGACACAAAATGTTTTATGTTTTCGTAAGTTGGAGTCAAACCGAGTACTACACATTAACATGCTCACTAAAGGTTGTAAGAGATTGATCTGCTCCTTTTTTCCTTTTTTGGGAACGCCATCTATATTTTTGTGTTCCTGTGTGTGTTGCAGCAAGTGTTAAACGCGCTACCCTTGATGAATTGCCATAGCGGTGGAGAGAAATTTGGACGTCAAGGAGTGTTTGGTTTGCTGAGGAATTTCCGCTGCCTCTCCACTCTGTGTAATGATGAAGAACTAGGTAGCTATCAGCCACAGGAGGAATGCAAGTCTCACAAATGAAAAGTACAACAAAAAGCACACATGCAAGCAGCCAGACAAGGAAGTGGGCCATTATATGCTGCATCTGCCGTGTGCGTCTGTGTTGTTTGAGCTGTGTGAAGGGCTTTGGTACAACCACATCTTGTCACCGTGGGGACACTCTGGCCTCAGTACAGAAGCTTTAGTTTTGATGTCGAGGGACTATGTAGTCTGGAGCTGATTGACAGTTTTTGTGGGTTTGCTTCATGCATGGCAGAAGATGAAAATATCTATTTGCAAGGTACAAGGTATATTGTTACTGTCATGGTCACAGTTAATGTTTCTTGAGAGAGTGGCCTGAAAGATTGACAGAGATCAGGGGAGAGGCTTTTAGGCATCTTAGACAGGGCACAGCTCAGAGGTCAGTAACTGAGCCCTGTACAGTTTTCATTAACCCTGTAAGAACTGATGGTACATAGGAATATATATATACCTGTTCCTATGTAATAATATACATACTCCTATGTGTAGAGGTTGTCCAAAAACTTCAGTTTGGGTTCTCTAGCCCCGGTTCTTGAACCACAAGGCTACCATTTGCATTTTGAACATGCAAAAGTTATTTTTATCATGTAAATCAGTTTGATTTCATTCTAGTTAAAGAAGAACAGATGTGTACCCAATATAGAAAAAATGTTCAGATCAACAGCCATTAATTTGCAATAATTTAGTTTTCATTGCATTATGTGTTGGCATAAAAGTTTCTGTTTTTATCTTTACTTTTTCCTTTTGCTGTGTAATTCTTCCACAGAGGATTGTCAGCAGAACTGAAGGAGTGACTAAAACAGACCAAAACTTAATCAGAGCAATGTCCTCCTACCCGCCCCTAAATCGGTGGAGGGACTCAGCAGTCACACCATGGCAGATGGTGCATCTTGGCCAAGCTATGAAACTAGAGTAGCTCTACCAACTTTTCTTTTACTTTTACTATTAGCTTTGATGAAATAGACAAACGTGCAAAAATAGATTTAAAAAATGTGTTTAATTTAATTTGAATTCTTACATTCACATTGTATTATCTGTTAAGTTTTACTAGATGTAAATTTTAACTGTGTGAGAATATTACACTCACACAGTTTTTAGCTCAGTGTTTTTTAGGGATTGTAATTCCACACAAATATAAGATAAAAAAAAATACAAGAAACGCAATTCTAATCAAAAAAGTCATTTAAAACAAAATAGTCAATGCACTATTAATTTTCATGCTTTAATGTTACTGGATGTACAGTAATTAGATATGTTACTTTCAAATCAGAGAGCAGATTGATTCTGCTACACATGTAAGACCTTCAGAGCGTGTCTGCATTTACAAATGGTTACAAATTTACGTTAATGAAAAGTTTTGTTCATATACCTTCACATTGCCGTTTCCTTACTTTCAAATATCCTGTGCCTTCGCACTGAGGCTGAACTTTAAGGTAAAAAATTAGTATCGCAGTCATAAAGCTAAAGGTAATAGGGACAGAAATAATTTTGATTGCATTTGGTAAAGCATCTGCTTTGTCATACCTTGGTATTAACAGATGAAATGCTTCTGAGCCATCTAAAAATTAAGTGGCAAGAAGTTTTTGCCGTTTTCAAGGAACCTGGCAAAGGCTGAACACAGACATCAAATAAATGAGACTGAAAAGAAAAACACCTACGCACACGTTCACATTCACAGTGGCTGAAGAAACTTTTTTCACACTGACGGTGTTTGTCCCTGACCATTCCCACCATTTGTACCTGATGACTTCTTTTTTTTCTTATTCTCCTTTTTGTTTTTTTTCGCCGCTGTATTCGCAGGATGTTCTTATCGCGTTATAACTGGTTAGCCCAATAGTTTTTCCTCCCGTGTCAGGGTCAGGTTTTCATCTCTACCACTGTTACATAAGGCAAGATTTAAATGGAATATCTGCATAGTGTTTGCTGTATAACTGCATTCTGCTTGTTCCTTTGCTTTTGTAAACATTTGATGTAATAAGTGGAGTAACATGAAATGGGATCAAAAGCATGTTTCCAGGTTTCTATCTTTACAGTGAACCACACATGTTCCCTGAAAGCACTTGGGGTGTGTTTGTGGTGACACATCAAACTAAGACTCTAAACAGCTTGCTAGTTTCTCTTTGTATTTGCCTCCTGGTGGTTTCTCACTTTTTTTTACCCTCTGTAAATGGCTAAAAGTCAGCACTAACAAAAACTTCACTCTATAGAGTGTTATTTAGTTTCTGTACTTTCCCCCTGTCTTATAGCATCTTTTTTTTCTGTCTTTTTTTTTTTTTTTCCAGAGAATGATGAGACGGGTGTGATGGATAGTTTGCTGGAAGCCCTGCAGTCAGGAGCTGCATTCAGAGATCGCAGGAAGAGAGTGCCAAGACCCAGAGGTAAGTCTTGTATCCCACATTTATACACTAACAAAGATATGCACATTGACTTGTAATCATGTTGTCAGCAGTGTTGTAGTTCCTGTCAGATACTCTGGTCTTGAATTGAAACTTCTGAGTGATTGATTGTTTTCTCTGCTCTCTATGCTGTGGCAGACACTCGGCCTCAGTCACTTGGAAAAGACAGTGTTTTTACACATGCTTGGTAAAGGCATGATACCAGTGAATCCTCAGATTCAAATACAGTAGTTTATACATTATAAGATGTTTATCTGTAGACGGTTTAATTTAAGAGACGAAGGCCAAGTTCACAGCTTTTTCCTCAGTTGGTGAATACCTCCTCTTCATGTTTTGGGTCTCAGTGCTGTACACATCAGCATTATTTGTCCACTGCCCTCCCTACAGATAACCAGCAGCAGATGATCAGCCCCAGCTCCTTCCGCCAGGTTCTCAGGCCAGTTAACCATGGTAAAACAAAGAACCGAAACCAATACAGCTCAAGCCTCCAGCATGCGCCGCTCTGTCTTCTCTAAATCTGCTGTCACAAATCAGCGTTAAGCATTAAGTCTTGTTTGTGTTGTATTGCAGCTTCCCCTTCGGCAATATCTAAGCTCAGCTTTTTCATGTGTCCAGAAATCTTTCCAGTTGTCGTTCTTATTTTTTTCCCTTTTCTTTGTCTCTTTTTGACCTTGTGTGTTTTTTCTGAAAGTGAAAAGACCATTGATCAAACAGTTTGAGAAGGTCTCATGAGAGGCAGTGGTGAGATTCTCTCAAAGAGGTGTGTGGGCTGCTCTGAACTGTTCAGTAACTGCAGCGTTTTGAGTTCAATGCTGTCTAATGCAGTCGGGATTTTTTAAAACTAAACTTGATGTGTTTTCATATGTTTTTTTCCTCTTTTTTTTGGGAGAGTGAGGCTGTGACATAAATTGAATATAAGCCACTTGTTGCTTTGAGCATCATCACCATTTAAATCTCTAAAACTAATCTTTGTCTTTAAAAAGCGCTCATTCTCTGACTTCCTGGGAGTGTAGCATGAAAGAAGTGCTAATCGCACAGAATGAAATGGTCTTATATTATTCCAAGTTGCGAACAGAAATTGTTCAATCTGTTGGTGAGCTTTTTTTAGTCAAAGATTTTTTTAAGAACAATGCACTGAGGCGGTTAAGAAATTATTCTGTTACCCTATTACCTCTTATTACTTGTAATTGGAATCCGAGTAGGCTGGGTGCAAGCACAGAAGAATAAAATTATCCACGCTCAATCCACCCACATCATTGATGGCGATGATAAAGGGCCTTCCTCCATTGTTGTGCTGTGGCATATGTGGAATTAGATTGGAAAAGGACGAGGTGGAAGGATGTATATGGGGTGGGAGGAAAGAGACAGATAGATGTGGTTGTAACATTAGAAATGGTGCGAGGAAGAAGGAGAGAGCCACTTGATTAGGGTGTGATCGAAGAATAATGTGGGAGAAAAAGACTGGACTCAGAAGCCTCTTGTCTGTCTGCCTGTGTAATTCACTGACTTAAAGAGAGAACAAGGCAGAGATTTCTAATATTAAGGGGATCTTATAAATAAATAAAAAAGAGCACATCCTATAAAGGATCTTCTGCCCAGTTTCTTTGCTGCCCAGGCTGCCCCCTGCCGGCCGTTTCAGACGCATCCTTGTTGTCTAATAAAGCTCAAGGCTTTGGCCTGTCACTGTAGGCATCATACTCACTGCCAGCCTCCGAGAGCTAACACAGCTAATTGCTTTTCTCTGCCCAGCCCCAGCTCCAGATCAGCCCTCTCAGTACCCATTCATCTTAATTTTTCCCCTCTCTGCCATCTGCCTCCTAAATAACACTCCTCCTCATTTCCCTACCATCCCATATCCCTGCTGTCTTCTATACTCTCATGGCCAGGCAGTGGCCCTCCCCATACATAATTGCCTGTTATTGGTATGAAGTCTCCTCTGCTGCTGTCTCAGTCATTCTCCACAGTTTCCTTTCTCTCCTTTTCTCCAACAAAGATTCAAACCTTTCTTGCCCCCGGTTTCTTTGCTGAGTGAGTGAAACCAACAACATGCTTTCTGTTTAGTTGGGTAGTGATTAAGTTTAGTCTTAAACTGTTTTTATTCCCCCCTTTCTTAGCAGCCTACCTCCATGTTATAAATGCCCTCTAACAGATTTCAGCAGTTTTGGAAAATGCCAGAGGAGAATTAAAATGGAAACATCTGTGTCAGAAGATAATGTAATTAGTGGTGAGGGGTAGAGGTTGATGGTCAGTCTGAACATGCATGGTGCCGTCAAGTCTTTGTAAAACGGGAAATGAAAAGTGCT
Source organism: Craterocephalus amniculus (assembly GCA_036024015.1). Lineage (NCBI taxonomy): Eukaryota > Metazoa > Chordata > Actinopteri > Atheriniformes > Atherinidae > Craterocephalus > Craterocephalus amniculus. The sequence continues at coordinate 2,799 of JAVQJG010236976.1, read as the reverse complement.
CAAGCGTCTCTGTTGTCCATACACACAAATCAGATGGCTGATATCAGTGCTTTCTATCAAACTGGTGGGAGACTGTGGAGTCGTTTCATTGTGGCGCCAGTGCTTTGTAGTCATGATGAGTCTGATTGCCATACAATGGAGAATAGGATTATGACATTCCTTGCAGTTTACTCCACTGTTACACACAAATGGATTTATATTGTTCTCTCAGTTTCCAGCTTTTTTTCAGCTTCCTTTGTCTCGTGTCTCCTCTTCAGGCTTGCTCTTTAAGGCGCTCAACACACTTCAACATGAGCCTGCAGCAAAGGTTTTTAGCTTGGTTTGCCGTCGCTGGTAGCACATGTGCACACATACACGTAAAAGCACACAGACCCACCCGCTGACTTTAAGGGATGAAGGTAAGAAGGCTTTTCGGTGGCTGTGGCCTGGGTTAGGATAAGGCCGCTGGGCTCTGGGGCTTCTCAACACTCTAAATTGGATCGGACTCCACAGAATGATAGATCGATGGCGGTTACCCACACAGGTGTAAGATCCTTACCGAATTTATAAAGCAGCTATATCGCTTTTTAACTTTGTCCCTCTGAAAACGTCTCTCCAGACGCTGCTTGGTCATTTTAGCCTTCTTTGCAAGGTTTCATTGCAACTTTGCTGTCTCCCCAGTTGGTTGTACGCATGTAGACACCAACAGGAGTCCAACAGCTGCAGCTTCTTGTTTTTGTGTCTTTTCCCCTGCTGTAAGTGACAAAGAGGAAAAGCATCAAAGAGTGAAAACATAGCACAAGCCAGGGGTGCATTAAGAGTGTGTGCTCTGGTTACAATGCCCTTGTCTGGGTTTGATCTGTTATGCAGAGTAAGGGGAGGTGGATTTCTCTGTGTTTTAAGAACAATTACCTTTGATGTATTTAGTGACACCTGACCTAGCAATTATTATGACTGCTATAAATCTCAACTAGAGCTTGAAATTAATGTAAAGGTTACCTTAGAAAGTCATTGGACTCCGTTACTTAATGAAGACAGGAGTTATTTTACTTGAGTTTTTAAATTGAGCACTTTTTTTGTGTTAACACTAAAAGCAGGTCTTTTTGTTATTGAAGATTTTGTGTAGCATATTTGCCAAGGCAGCTCTATGACCCCCTTTTCACTGAATTTATGTCTCTTTTTTCCTATGTAAACTCCAGGGTTTCTGCCAGCTGGTATTCAGTGGAAGCTTAAATGGCTTGGGTGAAGGTGCAAATGGAATCCGAAGATGACTAATAGGCTTAATCAAAGGCTTGACTCTCAGTGTCTTTCTAGGGATCTGTTTCAGAAAATCATCTAGACAAAATTGTTAAGAAGGTGAAGTTGGGAAGAAGGTTAAAAAAAGAGAAGGATTAAGAAAAAGGAGTTTGTTTTGTTCCAACTTTGTGTATGTTGTCGATGCTCGGTGTACTGCGCTGTGCAGCCACTGTAGCTTCCTGAGCCTGGGATCCTCCCATGGAATCTGCTGTTTGATGCTTGTCTTTTTGATTTGGCCTCTGTGATATGTGGATTCCACTGCAGGCTAACTGTATCCTGCAGATTGCATTTGTGCTTTTTCATTCCTCTTTTACATTTCTGTCTCTTCATATCATTGTCAAGTATGGGAGAGCTTCCCATGCCTCCAAACTTTCTCAGTCTTACTCTTTACTTTTTGACTTTGTTTTTGTCTTCACTTCATCTCCCCCCTTGCCTCTGTTGCTGTTCCTCAGACTTGAATTAGCAAGAAAAATAAGTGGTTATATTTATTATAATTTCAGTATTTCATGTTGTGGAAAAAAACACACTTTTCTCCTCTCTTGATCTATTTTAGTTGGAAAAACCTCATGGTTTCAAAAGTGTAATTGTAGAAGTTCCTGATTTTATCTACATTTAGTTGTAATATATCAGCCTGTGCACTTTTCTTTCAAATGACAGATTATCGGCAAGAATCGTCTTATTCTCAAATTGTGCTCAGCCCCACGCTTTAGCACATACCTGCGCAACACTCCTGCATTGGAATTGACAGTTTAAACCCATTGTTTGAATCTCACGCATAGGGTAAAAATAAATTTTTGGGTCAGGGCATTGGCTGTCTCACTCTTGGGCAGGTGTCCTGCTCTTGTTTTTTATGTCTGCTCAGAGTCAAAGTGTCTTACCTACACACTTGATTTCTGTTTTAGATGCTTAACTCTTCTTGTAGACAAAGGTATGTCCAGATGGGAAAAAATGCACTTTGACCCTCCTTTGTCTGTCTGTTTATCAGTCCACTGGAAAAGCTGCATTTGATATGTGTGCACATTTGAGCTGGTGCACGCATCCAACGAACAGATGGAGCAAAGGGCACCTTAACAAAGTGGTTGATGTAATTAGGTCTAGCCTTTTGCACTGAGATTTGTGGAATAATAATTCACGCTTGTACAGAGCGATGATGGAAAGATATTTTTTAACCTTAGCTCAGGTCTTGATGTGAACTTTCTGAAATGCCCAACTGCATGCTTACACCATCACACTTTGTTTCACATGGAAACTGCTCATTATAATTCAGTTTGATCTACTGGTTATTTAACATTAACATTCTGTCTTGAGCTGCTATTTAATTGTCCCATATTATTCTGATAGTCAAGCAAAAAAACTCCAATCTCACCTCCTCTCTTTCCTTAACTTAACTTAAAGGCCATTTGGTTTTCTATGGGGTTATAATGATGACAGCTCCAATTGGCATTGAAAATTAAAAATTGGCATTGAAAACAAAATTTGGCATTCAAAATTACTAATTTAACATAAATTAAAAGAAATGGCATT
>JAVQJG010236971.1:0-19000 GCA_036024015.1 Craterocephalus amniculus | reverse complement strand
TAGAATCAGAATCAGAATCAGAATCAGAAGCCTTTTATTGTCATTGTACAAGTACAGTGAAATTCTAGCAGCTTAAAAGTAGTGTTACCCCTGATAAAAAAATAAATAAGAAATATAAGTACAATAAAATATGTACAAATAGCCTAACTAAAATAAGGAGGAATAATAATAAAATAAATTAAAATCAATGAATACCATTAGAGTAATATATAATGGACTGGCATAGTGGGGTGGAGCTTGATATACAGCATAGTTGTTATTGCACACAGTTGTACATTATTACACAACTTTTTATGTGATCATATTCTGATATGTCAGGCTCCAGGCATGACCGTCCATGATTAATTTAGCATTCAACCTATTTGTTTTCAACCCACATTTCTAACTTAATCTAAACAAGCACAGCTGTAACAATGGGCCACATTAACTGGCTGGACCCCTTAAAACAGTGAATTGTTTTAATGTCAAAGTCTGTTGAGAAAAATCAATGATGCCAATTAGTGTTGCAAAGGCAGAGTTGCTGTGTGCTGATTACTCTGAACTAAGTGCCAAGGGATTAGGGTGGACTTGCTTTACAGACTCAGGAGGCAGAGGAGCTATTAATTAGAGAGCTGTGTGTGTGTGTTTGTCTATGGAAATATGTGTACCTGCTTGCACATGTGGGTCTGTAAAAGTCTTGCATGTACCATTATTATAACTCAGTTTCTCCTTGTTTGAAAGACCTAACGTAATAAACATGAACAATGTCCAGCTCTGCTGCTTCATTTGGTTTCCCTGCATGTTGATGCATTGCAAACATTTACCTGCCAGAAATGGCGGGGTCAAGCAGGAGGCTCTCTAAAGCATCGCTCAGTAAAGAGAGATGTGTTTATGTATGTGATTATCACTCTGACCTCTCACCCTACACTGAGCCATTTGTAATACAAACAAAAGGAGGCACCCCGCAGATTTTGCGGCGCGTCACGTCACACCTCTCATGAGAAAATAGGGTAGCTTTCGACTTCTCTCAAGGAACCTTGCCACTTCGTAGGTCACATGTTTCCTATTGGAAACAGTTTACTTCCATCGGGACATATTTCCGTAAGTCTTTGATTCAAACCAGAGACAAACGAGGGTTTCTCTCTATTTCTGCTATGTTCCCTTTCCAAAACCCTCCATCCTGAAATGATTTCCACCGGCAGGAATTTCTGTGCTTTTTTTTCGGTAAATACCACTGTAGCCTTCCAAAAAGGTGCACTGAAGGTTATTTTTACACTTCATTATAACTAATGGACCCCAAAAGCATGACATGTGGGGCAATGTGGACTGGCAATAAGAGGAGACATGTTTGCTTTACAGAGTAGGTTGGGTTTACATATTTATTCCAGTTTGCTCAAAGCCAGCTTGATTTTAAATAAGGCTTGAATTTCACAGGCTGCTTCACAGCCCAGTCTGTCTGTCAATTTGAATTGACAAGCCCTAATCAGACTAAAATTTGACGGATTTGATCATGTTTCTTTACCGAGATATGCAGTCAAATTTGCACTTCAGACCTATCCCCTTCATTCAAACTGGACATTTTGTTTTGGTTGTAATTGTCCGTCACAACAAAGAGCTGCAGACTCTCAAAGAGATGCAGATATTCACATTAATTCAATCTTAAACAATACAGTGATGTGAACATTAGATATTTTATGTGGGAATGCTTTTTATCATAACATTTTGAACAAAGATTTACATTTGTGTAAAGCCCACATTTAACGTTTTCATTGCGGGTAGGTTTTAATAGCAAGCTTATCTGGTTAAACACCCTGCAACTTTGACTTTCGACCTAAATTAATTAGTGTTTTTTCATTAAAGCTTTTCCCGCCTAGCTTTAGGAAGTCGCTATAGTGTAGTCAAAAGATCCAACATAATAAATATAACCACAAGGATAATACTTTACATAGAAATATCTTGCATGAAAAGTCTTCTCCCTCTGTCTCACATTGTCCCCACTTCTTCTCCGTGATTTTTAGTTACCCACATTTAGCCCCTGCATGAGGAAAAAAAGGAGATATTTTTAGTGTGTCAATTGTTATTCAAATCGCAGAGTTATTGGAAAAAACATTCCAGTCTAATGTAAAGCAAAGAAGGAATTGAATTTGTGAAATGTATGAGTTTGCAGAATGTAAATGAAGGACTTCATAGGAAAAATCTTTGCCTCAGCCAAAACTGTATTACTTTTTCCTGCGCAGTTCTGCTTGATTATGGAGAGAAATGAATAGTAAATAAGGTGCATGTTGCAACAAATTATGATTTTATCTACAGATGCAGCACGCTATTCAGGAAAATGCCTCACATATGTTTTTCTTCAGTTTACATGCATTTAATTAATCTTTAAAATAATTCCAGTTATAAATCATAATATCTGATCAGTCTAAGTCAGATTGGGCATTAGGCTTTCTTCATCCTCCAAGCTAACATCTGATAGTACTCATCTGTGAATAAAAATACTGGCAGGGCTGGCTGATGATATTAGCCTCTTTATACTTTTTTCTTCTTATTTCAATCATGCTGGGGCATCAAAGTACAAGTTAGTTTACAATGGTAATGGCTTTGAAAATCTTCAGAGTAATTGTTCTAAAGTGTGAGTGAAATGTTGCCACAGGGGTTGCTGGCACACAACAATGTAAAGATTGTCTCTGATTAGTTGGTGAGTTGCGGTGTTTTCTTACAATACAGTGGATGGGAAAAATTATGATGAAATGACAAGATGAATTGACCACTGTATTACACCCATGAGGTATAACTACTACAATATCTGGATAAACTCCTCTTTTGTGGATTTTTGAGAGCAGATATAAAGACTTTCTGACCTCTGAGTGTGGCTGCACCCTGTAATTGTAATTGTTAAGCTACAGGGAATCAGCAGCAACATCACTAACAAACCAGTGCTACGCACAGGAAGTAGCAATCAAACGTAACTGAATAGTTTTGGATACTCAACACTTTGAATTGCAGACAGCATCACAGTACCTGTAATTAGTGAGAAAACATTTAAAGTAATTTAATTCCTCAGGCTCGGGCTTTATCTTACAGCCCATTCATTCAGGTGTTACAACTCAGGGCTAAGTTTTAGAAGGATGCAGGCATGAGTGAGAAAATACTTCCTGAACTTTAAATTGTATTGTTTCCTCTATTTTCCTTAATTAATTTTTAAGGCTCCAGTAATTTAGGAAAACAGTGCATAATCATTGTTTGATAGCGATAGGACTTCAAGATTTTAAGTTCATTGCTTTTCTTTCGGGAACTGGGATCTATGAATTTTTTGCTTTTCTCCTCTGATTCAGTGGGATTTCCTTTAACAAATTCACATGCAAAAACAACAACAAAAATCCCCCCAAAAACTGTTTCTCAGTACAGTACATCAGATATTCTCCCACATGGTAAGAACTTTTAGAATATTTTTGCAATGAGGTTTGAATTTTCTGCCAGTGCAAAGTTAAAGGAAGGACAGATGGGCATTTTCCCCTCAGTAAAAAGGAATTAGCAATTTTGGGGAGGTTTGGTGCACATTAACTTTAATTGACTTATCCCTCCAATCCCTTCACCCCCTCCCCCATTTAAACATTTGGCACTACCACTTATGTCACATTCAGAGATCCCTCCTCAGTGGATATAGAGGGTGCTTATTCAATAAAACATGCATTAAAGACATTGAACCCTTACACCTTATAATTGTTTTCACCCTGCTTTAATAAAAGATGTTATTAAAGGGAAAACTTGCCTGAGTTTGTGGCTATTTTGGAGGCTGTGTTTGCATTTTGCTAAGATGGTGGAGATTACCTTCAAGGGCTCTTTTTGACTGAAAAGCTAGAAACAATATTCCAATTATGGGAAACCCACAGGAGGAGGGGTAGTTGGGACGAGCATGGGACCAAACTGTGACCACGTTATCAAGACCACCTGGGACCAAGAGTAATCTCACTCAAGCCATGTGTGAATGTTGGGGAGGTACAGATGTATGGATTTGCGTTTAGGCTGTAGAGGGGAACATTTTGCACTGGTGTTCTCTTCACAGCGAGCTGCTATCATGAGACTGAAATCCTACGGAGGTGTTACACTAGATCTCAGTGTGTGTGACACTTTGATCCAACCATTTCCTGCTCTTTCAAAAAAATATTTTTATTCTATGTGAACAATAAACTCCTGAGAATCCAGGCGTCATGTTTTTGGGAAATGTATGAATAAAAATCCCCTTCAAGCGCTTTGATGACTGTCTGCACTGAAGGAGCTCATGAATATACAGCAGCACTGTAATGTCCCAGGGGACATAAAGTCAACACGCTTCTTCAACTACTGCCAAGTCAATCTAAGGAGGTATCTGCATGTGTGTGCGTGTGCATGTGTGTGAGTGTGGGACTAAGTTTTCTGGCATGGCTCACTATCAGGCCATGGTGTTTCCCCCATCGGAAGATGAAGGTAAGGAAAACAAACAGAAAGAGAGAAAGATGAGGAGGTAACCCAAAGAGCATTAGTGGACAGAGGGAGGAATAATAGTTTTTTCTGGATGTTTATTTGAACATGGCACAGGAGAGAAGCAGGTCACTGGGAGATTTAAGGGTGGGGGTGTAATAAAGTCAAGATGTAGTCAAAGCCCCCCTGCTGAATCAGGTCACTTTGCTTCAGAAAGGCCCCCGGAACTGAAATAAGAGGACACTATTTGTCTGTTCTAACACACTAGAGAAAGATGGCCTGCCACGATGCATTATCATGAAGGGTTTGTTTAGTAGCTATTTCGAAATGATGGCATGAATTAATGTATTATGAGCATAAAATACATTCTCAACTTCTTCTATTTAAAAGATTGAAGCGACGCAATCACACCATGAGTGTAACACAAACGGAAAATATGATGGGTTGCAGTGGCAGGATGTCAGTGCATTAACATATTTTAAGGCTTATCAACTCACTCAGTACCAAACTCTAAGACCTTGGGCACCTCCATGTTTAACAAAGAATGGATTTTTGGAAAATAACAGGAAGTCACATCACTACGAAAAATGTGCTCCAAACGAAATCCAGATAATAGATTATGTATTGGAAATTTAGGCAAGAGCTTTTCTAATGTTGCATGCTACAAATGGATGTGCTGTATGCATCAGATCGGATTTTTACAACAATCTCTTTACTCACTGTTATCAGATTTTAATGATCACTCGATGGATTCAGTGTCAAGGGTTAGACTTGTGTTCACCAATAAACCATTTTGTTTTTCCATTATAGCTTCATGGGGTATAATGATGACATGGTTGCTTGAGGGACTACCATGACATATAAAACATACATTTTTAGGATGAACACATCTCACTACAGTGGTCGGTTTCTTTAGCAAGTTTAAGATGTAAATTTGTGTTTATTCAGATCAAACTGTATTAGTATTCATATGTTTGGTTGCCATCAGCTTTTAGAACAGCTTTTAGAACAATTCAGGTGTGCTGCAGCACACCTGAATTGGATTAATGGGTCAACATGCTTGGACAGATCTTGATAACAAGCTGTTAGAAGAGATTATTTGATATCAATCCGATGGAGCACAGAGACATTTAAAACCTGCAGGATTGTAGCCCTCAAGGGCCGGAGCCGGACACCATAGTTCTAAACCATCAACCTCAGGACTTGTGTGTAATGTGTGTTTGCAAAATCATTTAACTTTCTGACATTAATAATAAATACTGAAATGCATCAATCCAAAATAACATCAGTCTAATAATAGATGATGCTTCAAAATGACAGTTATAAACGTGCTAAGTCCCATTTTAACAATTGCATTCTTCCATTTATCACTCTTCACTCTCTGGACAGCATACTACTTCCAATGCATGTTAATGTTACTATCTAACACTACAGTTAACCCATAACACTGTGTGCCTCTGGTTGGTGGAAACAACTGCATCCATAATAACCCCATTAATCAATTGCTGTACAGCTGAGGGTTTTTTTATGTTATTTGTGTGCAAGTGGGTTTCCTATTCCATTCAGCATACATTAAGCACTGTCCACAGCAAACATGTATTCACCCCTTTTGTCTGGTGCTCATCTCATGTGTTGATCAAGGGTGAATACATTATTTATGAGATGTTAAAGGCTCCATTGCGAACTTTAAGTGGCAGTGTGTTGCTTAATGAACTGAGTTAGAGCAGATCAAAGCTGGAAATATGACAGATGAAGGGGAGGGGGTAGATGCAAAGATTTGGCTTGTCTGACTTAATTGCTTCCTCGCAAGAAGGGATCTCATGCGCTCTGATTTTCAACAGTTCATGCTCAGTTTCACACTCTGAGAGAATATTTTTAATGGTCTTTCCACAAATCATCTCTCCACACACACAGTTAGCATAATTTATCTTCAATTAATATTATTATCTGGGGTTTTTCACTCTGCATGAGCAAGTGGTGAAAAATTGTCTTTGTTTCTTAAATATAAACAAGACAAGAGAAAACAAACAAAAAAAACGACATTTGTACATAATCATCATTTTTAGCACATCAGTGAGTTGAACCTAGAATTCAAACACATTGCACATACAACAGAATAATAATGCAGTCGTGTTAAATTGGGTCATTTAATTAAAAACATTTCATAAGGTTCTAATATTATTTATCCTGTTTTGGAAACTATAATTCTTTTATCATTTTCATTATCTGTGTCAGTGTGTTTACCATAAAATCAAGCAAAATGATTCTTTTGCTCGTGCATTTGACAATGTGCCTTTGATATCTTATGACCCTCCAACAGTAGAAGTAGTCATGACCTCATTTAGGGGAAGAAAATTCAGTAGCAGGAAAAAGTTTGTCCTGGATTTTAAAATGAAAGTCCCTGTTTGTGTGGCGCCTGTGAAGCTAGCTGGCTAGCTAGCCACTCTGCTCTCTTCTCTCCACAGATCATTAGCAGTCAAGCTCCTACCCTTTGAAGTAAGTGAAGTCCTCTGTGTCTGTCATAACCATGCAAATCCAGGGGACAACCCCAGCCACCTGTTCTCAGAAACATCTGTCCTCGGACTGAGGCTTTGCTCTGGAACTGCTCAGCTGCCTTGCCCAGCTCTGATCCTCAAAGGGCTGGAGGAAGGCACAGAAGCTATTTTTAGGAGCTTGCATGATATGCTCGTGCAGACCTTATGCTCTCTAATGAACATAGTTTTGGTATGAGGGCAAGCTCAGAGCAGAAATGTGTTACTCATTTCAGAAAATATTTTTATGGCTGTCAGCTTGAGAAAAAAACAACACTGAATGAAACTACTGATTATTTTATGGAGAAATTAAGACAAAATATGAAAAAAAATGTTTAGTGAGAAATCAGTTCAGCTACAGTCATTGCAATTTTTTTAAATGAACCCTTCATGCACATTTTATAACTTGTTTAGCTTCTCCTTCTTCGTTCTATAAATCGGATGTCTGCCTCAGTTTATGAGAAGCAGAAAGTTCTTTTTAAAGCACCTGATATTTGTGATTAACTCACCCTTAAACATTCAGGGAACTGGGAAGAATTACAGTTCAGCTGGTTGATGCCAGCCCTTACAAAGCCAGGTAAAACTATGTTTTAGGCTTCTCACAATGGGCCACAAGGTTTTGTTCGCATATATTTTTAATGGCAATGATGTTGTAGAGCAGCCATACTCATCTCAAGGCCCGCGGGCTAAATCCGGCCCATTGGGGACTGTTGACTGGCCCGCGATCATTCGTGCTCTGATAAAAAATGTCACACACAAAGTTGCCCCTGATCATTGTTTCTAATGTTCAATAATTTCTCCAACTTTTACACGAGGAACTGGACACTAACTCTTGTTAGTTTACAAATGACCCAATATGTTTTGTGGCCGTGAAGGCGCCTGAAATTTGCGCGGTCCAAAATCCACTACTGCAGTGCTCAGCAAACGTCTGCCTGAGTGGCTGCTTGGCTCTTGGAGAAAATGAGAGATGTTAGTAAGCGGAGAAAAGTTGATGTTGAAAACAGACAGTTTAATAACAAATGGACTGATGAGTTTGCCTTCACATTGCCATCTCATGCCAATGCCAAGACGTTATGTTTACTTTGCCAAATGACGGTTGCTGTCTGCAAAGTGGCTAATGTCAAACGCCATTACGAGTCGCAACATGCTAGCTTCAGTGTAGCTTTCCCAGTTTCAGCACTGCAAGGAAGGACAAGATTTCAGCTTTGAAGTCATCTTATTCAACCACATCAACAATCCTGACGACGCTTCGTGTAACTTGGGAACTGACAGAGAAGGGAAAGCCATTTGTTTTCTTGAGAAACATTCTCTGGCCCTGGATAAAATCAACTTCCTTGTGACTGACGGTAGGCCATCTATGACAGGACCAGAGAGGGGCTTAGCATCATGTCTCATGTCAGAACATCCCACAGTTAACTTGCTACACTGCATTATTCACCAGATGGTGCTGTGTGCCAAACTGTCCAGTAAAATGAAAGGCGCGATGGACACTGTGATCAGGATTGTAAATCACATTCGCTCAACTTCAAGCTTACAGCACCGGCGTTTCAAATTACTGTTGCAGGAGCAAGACGCACAATATTCAGACCTACTGCAGCACAACGATGTCAGGTGGCTGAGCAGGGGGTGAGTTCGTCAATCAGAAAACAAAGAAGGCAGAAGAGTTGTCTCAGTTTATGCAAGATGAGGAATCCATGGCTGTGGTTGCATTTCTCTGCAACATCATAAGCCACTTGAACCAATTTAACCTGCAGCTCCAAGATGGGGATTATAATGTGGCAGAGCTCTTTGAAAAAGTGAGAGCTTTTCAGACAACATTGGGAGTTTTTTGGCGGACATTTAGGGAAAAAAGCTTCACTTCCCTGCCCTGCAAGATGTTCTAAAAAATGGGGACTGTGCTGTCACATACGGTAGCATTGCAGAAAAATCTGTCAGAAAACTTCAGATCACGGTTTGACAACTTCAAGATCCCACAACAACTGCTGTGCGACCCGTTTGCTGTCAGTGTCACTGGGAGCTGTTCAGCAGAGGCAAAAAGCGCGGTACCTGAGATCAACGAGGGCGCCTTCCAACTGGAAATGGTCCAAATTCAGGCCAACGATGTCCTGGGAGCCAAGTTCAAAGAGGAGAGACTATGTGAGTTTTGGGCGCACTTTGTCCATCAGTTTCTGAACTCAAAACAACTCGCTATATACATGTTGATAATGTTCGGATCCACTTTTGTAAGCGAGTCTGGCTTTTCAGTGATGAATATAATTACGGACAAAAATCGCAACAATGCTTGCATATCGCCTTGACATCTCCCAAACCATCCTTCAACAACCTCTCAAAGGACATGAGATGCATTATTTCACATTAAGAGGTGACTGTGTGTGATGCATTAAGTTGGAGCATCTGATCCCATACCTATGTTTTCTGGTCCGGACTGTTTCATACATCTTTTTGTTAATGTTAATATAATAAAATATAATAGTAATTCTATAATACTAATAATAGTAATAATAATAATAATTCTAATCTTAGAATGTAAAGGCCTGCGGAGAATACGCACCACACTGATAATGCTTCCATTTTACATGCAGTGTATTTTAATTGCACCAGTAATTTGAATCAACTAATAAAGCCAGTCCTTAGAAGGGTTGCTTCTCTACTGACCCAGCAACAACAGTACACCAACAATCTGTCAACAACTGGAGTTGGGAAAGGTGATCCTCAAGTATAAAATCCACACTGTCACTGCACATTATACAACATGAAAAGCATGGTAAAGCAGTACAAGATGAATATAATTATATTCACTCTCATGCACAGAATCAATGGATCGTTGTATGTGCTGAAACATTTGCTGGGGCTCGGTTACAGGACCTTGGTTAAGGTATGAAACTGTGCAAAATCTTGGGAAAGTTAGCAGCTGTGTAGCCTTTCTCTCTGCAAGCAGGCTGAGATCAATAGAGTGTGAAAGAGTAGATGTGCACAAGGGCGAAAACCTTCGGATCCAGGTGTTGAATGCTCGTTGGCATTCTGACAGCCCAGGGAAAAGAGAATGAACACTTTGACGTACGGAGAGGTATTGTACAGTTACACATACAGTCTATAGGAAACACACATGCAAGATTCCAGCACATGCACAGGCAGAGGTGGACCATATTGTTTCCACCGGATGCATGCTGTATTATCCTGCCAACCACTCTTTTGGAAAAGCATGAGACAGAAATTCCTGGTGCATGCAGTGCCAGGATCTGGAGCTCAACAGTACAACTGTCTTCTATGTCTGTGATTTGAGCCATGATGGTCCGAATCAAAGCTCAGACAACACCCATCTGAAGTTAGCCTGACATCTCGGAAGCAGCAGACTATTGTGTTGGGAGCCAATTACAACAACAAGCTTCAGCCCAGTGTACATTCTCTCACAGAGCCAATCTGTTAGGAAAACATCAAGACTTTAGCTTTGCCTCGAGCACCATCTGTAAAGAATATGACCGTGACCCTATGGTAACCAGCTTTACACTTTTTTGTTATTTTTCTTGTTTTGTTTTTCTTAAGTCGTAAACTCTATTTCCCCTTCTCCTTAGCTGTTGGGGACACATAATTAATTTAGCAGCTCTTCATTTAAATCTTTTCTCTACTTGTAAACATTGCTAGTGTTACATGAAAGCACATTAGTTAATAATTGTCATTTCTAGATTGGCTTTAGGCTATAACAACATTTGGTTAGGGTTAGAAAAGGCTCAGGAAAAGATATTCTTTTTACAATGCAATCATTAAAATTCTTGGATTCCATTTTCATCCCTAGCATGCATTTGCTTCCATGAACACTGGAGGCACCATATCCTTTGAAATACTATAGTTACATCAAGGACTTACTGTATGTAACTGCTAGCACATTCACTTTGTCGGCACACTCTGGGGTGGAGCAAGTCTCCCGTCAGAATAATTTAGTCTAGAGTGTGGACTTTAGTCTGTGTCGGTTTGTAGAAGTTTGACATGAACACAATGCTCTCAGCTTTTATTTTTGGTTTCTATGTGCAAGAAGTGCAGTAAACAAACCACTGACTATCCAAACAAAAAAGCATATTGCCTCTGCTAATTATTTGTGACATATCATGTTATGTTCTGGTTGTAGTAGGTGAACAATTACTCACAACTTTACAAAAAACTCCCCTTCCTTAAAAATTCAAAAGTTTGATGATAAATGACTTACTTGGAACCCATCATACAAGGTTCCATACAGCTAATTTGGCAGGCAGTGATTTAATGCTGCACATTCGCCACACGTGTATAACCACGATTGCATTGTTCTGTTAACCGTGCCATTTCATTTACAATTAAACAGTTACAGAGCGATGCCTTTCATTTCAAATTATATCCCAACTTCATTTTGATCTCTTAATGACTCCATGGGATGACCTCAAACTCAATACAGTTTGCCTTTAAGGACACTGTGAACACACTTCCATTTTAAATGTCCTCTGTGTTTTCCGAATTAGTTGTCCAGATCTCGTGAGGTGTTTCAGAAGATGTATTTATAGTACATGGGCGCTTTCTGATTGTGAGGCCTGCACTGTACCTTGCAGCCAGTGTAATGAAATCTATCTTTCACAAGGTCATCTGTTCATTCTGCAATGTAATTACAGACAAACAAAAGGTTTTGCACTTGGATCATTACAGCATTCAGTTGGTATGCCTTTTGACAAGCCACCAGAAGAGTCTGTAGCTGCTGTTAGCATTTAAGGAAACATCAAAATTCTTCCAATCAATCCCCCAAGAAAGGACAACAGTGATTTGTCTGGGGCCATTTTTGCTGTCAGAGATGTTTAACTTCCTCGCGAATAATAGCTCTTGTACTCTAGGTAAACAGCCATTACTAGCCTGTTTATTTGGAAGGAGGGGCTCACTGTGGATTTGACCCGGTTTTTATATGACAACTCACACCAGAAAGGTGAAGGGATGGAAGGGAGAGAGAGAAAAGGGGGGTGGGGGTGGGGGGGAGTCAAAGAAAAGACTGGAGAGGAAGACCCAATTTATTTGGAGTAATTGGCTCCACTTGAGCAAATACCCTTACTTGCCCAGTGCTGCATCAATCCAAGTAGCCATGGCAAAAAAATATTTCATCCAGCTACATACAGTAAACTGAAAACCTTTAAGTTATTAGAAATGCTCAACAATCTGTAATATTTCTGTAATTCAGATGAAAGGGTAAAAGCCTTCCATATGTTTTAAAGATGTACAAGTTTGTTCAGGTTAAGTTTGAACGTCACTACTTAATGAGTTAACTTGAACAACATAATTGAACTGCACATTTTGCTCTTTCCACTGTGTGGTCAAAGAAATATTAAACACAAACATTTACTGTTTCTGTTTGGTAAAAAGCAACAAAAAAGCTAT
Organism: Craterocephalus amniculus; assembly: GCA_036024015.1. Taxonomy (NCBI): domain Eukaryota; kingdom Metazoa; phylum Chordata; class Actinopteri; order Atheriniformes; family Atherinidae; genus Craterocephalus; species Craterocephalus amniculus. The sequence continues at coordinate 6,647 of JAVQJG010236971.1, read as the reverse complement.
AAATCAAATCTGATAACACAGGGGAAGCACTTCCCAGTTTCAACAGTAAAAACATTCAGTGAGGTAGGCGCATGCTAACTGGCAGGGAAAGTCCTGCTCTTTCATTTAGACATGTTCACCTTTCACACTCCAAGTGGCCCCTGGCTGTTTAAACGTCCCCATGCTGCTCCTTCAGCTGATCTGTCCTGTTTCAGGAAAGAGGAAGCGTCCTGAAACAATACACTCTGTCTATTGATAAGTCAGTCCCTGTGATAGATTACACAGAACCAGGCCATTGCCCCCAGTGGCCGGTTCTGTGTCGCTCCACTGGAGCCGTGGAGCGACATGGGGTGAAGCAGGGTTAAAGCAGGTTCCCGTGAAGCAGTGTCAGTGGTGGGTCACTCTGCAAAGGTGAAGTTAGTGTACATAGACATGTTTGGATGGTAAAATAAATAATGTGTGCTAGCCAACTGACCTAGCATGGCTGCACTTTTTCTATTTCTGTATGCTTGCGCATTGACATCACAGTGGGTGATTTAAAGTCGGTCACATGGTTTCTGATATTGGCCAGTTTTTGTTTTTCCTCCCTGAGTCTACACATCCTGTGTAACTTAGCTTGCCAATTATCTAAACAGAACACACAGTTGCTAACCTGCACCAGCAGGCTGTTTGTGTTTATGTTCGTAGATGCATGATCAGAACAAGCACACAGGCATGCAAAACACTAACACAATCTCAACACCGAATAGACTATTACACTTTGTTCATCACAATCCTAGATACACATTTTTAATAAAAATCTGAGACATGTGCTTCTGTTCTTTCATTTTTAAAAACCAAACTGTTGACCTCTTCACCTTACATTACGACTGGAATTAATGAAAACATCAGGAAGTATTTTTTTTCTTTTTTTTTTGGCGGCATGAACAAGTTCTTGGGGTCAAGTGGTATCCCCAAGGCATGTTTAACAGCCAACACTAAAATGAAGACAGAAACGCCTGGCAAGAATTGTTGCCTGTAAACACTATCAAGGTGCTAAAGCAAAAGTAGGCGCAGATCAGAATTCAGAATGCAAGCAACCCGCAGGACCCATGACTCTGAGTCAATGTGTGTGCCTCTGAGCACAATATATTTTTATGGGGGTTGAATTTCTACTTTGGGAGCAGCAACATATAAGAATTTCAATCGGAGAAGCATATTTTGCATATTATACTTTTTGAGAAAAATCTTTTGGGTTAAAAGTTAAATGTGTCCGGCTTAGTTGTTTCTAATATTACTGCGAATCTAAGCTGAGTGGCACCGATTTTCTCATCCGACTCTCTTATGATGAATTCAGTCTCAAACACCTTAATATAATATAGCTGCTGTTAGAAACTAAGACACGATTAACCTACAAAGTTCTTCTTTTTCACCTTTAACTTTTAGCCACGCGGAACCCCCCCCCCCCAGAGATTCATCCTTACCCGAGAGCTTGCGTGTTAATGATAACAGCATTTCCCTAATTAAATGTTTCCATATTGCTAACACATCTTTAAATGCTATTACATATCTTTGTTTTCTGTCTCAGTCATTTTAATAGAGTGTCAATCTGTTGGTCATAAACTGTTAATGTGTCGAAAATATGATTGATTGTGTTTTGGCTGCTGGACTGTAAAATGTCTATTCCACTGGTATCACTCGGGGGCTTTTGGTGTGAATGCGTACATGAACTCAGTGCCAGAATGCTGTCATCCCAGGACAGCCGTGTCTCTCTTCTGCACCTTTGGATTGAAATGTAGCTTTTTGTTTGGCAGAAAAGATGAACTGCAGCTGACAGTGGCAATGTCTCCCTGATGACATCATGCGAGGAGGACAGAGAATCTGCTGATATTCTTCTCATCAGCACGAAACAGGATCTGCACCAGTCTGTGCAACCTATCTGGAACTTTTAGAGCATTTCAACTAGATCTAAACTGGGTCAGAACTGATGAGGTTTGGCGGTGGAAACAAAAAATGAAAAGGCTTTAAAGGTCTGACATCCCATTTTTGAGGTACTATGTGAATGAAGCACAAGAGCAAGCAGTATGTTTTTTATGCTGTAGCGTAGTCAAGCTGTTTCACTGTCGTATAGTAGAAAGAATATGTAAACAACTAACTAAATTTTTGTTGTAAGTCACTCTGTGTTACATACAAGCCCCCTATACCTTTTGCTCACAAAAGTAAATTGTATAGTAAAACATGTATGTAGTTTTCAAGTAAATCTGCTGTGACTCAATATTAAAAGTGAAAACTTAGACATATGCACTGTGCAGACTGTCTAAATACGTATATATACCCAGTTTGTGTCTGTGTATAAAACCCCAAAAAGTAAACATACAGAACAGATGTAGTCTAATAATGGCTGCAGACAATATCTCAGCATCCAATTGTCCATTTTGATTAGCTGTGAGTCTATAATGCCAGTGCCTATTATATTCTAAGAATGCAATTTAGAAAGCCGTGAATATCTCTGCTGGTGTGCCTTAGTCATCATTGTCCAGTTAAGGCGGGTTTATGCTAATATATTTAGACTAATTATATTTATAATGGTTTTCTCTATGCATTAATGCTTTCTAATAATGAAAATGAAAAAACGAATATACATGCACCAATATCACATTATTACTGTTATCTTTAAAGAATAAAAGGAAGCTCCATTTACATGCTTCTTTGTCCACTGTGGACAATCAAACATATTTCCTTTGTTGTCGGAAATGATGACTTTCAACATGCATCTGTGAACAGCTTATATTCATTTCACCTTCACAAGTCATCCTTATGAGTTACTTTATGTAAGTGAAAGAATCTGCAGGAACCAACCTAAGCTCCTCTATGGCCTCTGGGGCCTGATACAGGTCAGGTCACCATTCTTGCCTTGTCTACAAGCTTTTTTCAATACCATCAATAATTCCTGACACAAGATCAAAGTAGGATACACCAAAACGTCTTTTCTCTATCACACCCTGCTTGTTTTCAGAGCCCTGCCACCGACTTTTTCACACGGCAGCAATCTCTTCAGTAGAGGTGTGCGATACCGGGCATTTTGGTATCGATCCGATACCAAGTAAATACAGGGCCAGTATCGCCGATATCGATACCGATACCGATACTGCTCATGTCTCCCTCACCTTTTCTAATTCTTTCTTTGTTTCTTTTAAAAAATAGAAATTTTCTTACAATGAAATACATTTTTTTTCATAATCTCAGTGCAGTTCTATTTTTTTCTGTTAAAAACTGTCACTTAACACAACCTAAAGAGGAGGCCAGCCAAGCTTGCCACTTGGATTCCTCGTCAATCAAGAGCAGATGGGATCGTTCAGGCAGGAAGTCAGTCGGTGAAAAACAAAGTGGATCCAGTTGTTTTCAGCAATAAAACACTACATCGACTTTTACTTTGAAATCTCCAGTCCCCCGGCCGTGTTCTCCTGTAAATGCACCATATGCTGAAGGACTCGTCTCCTAACTTTCAGCGCAGGTCTCTGTAAATAATGTCTTGATAAATAATGTAATGTTAGTGCATTGTATGAATTATATTTATCATTAAACAGATCTTGTTTTCATCAGTGTTTTCGGATATCTGAATAATGTTACACAGTAGTGGATTTGCCAGCAGAGTGGAATTTGAAAATAAATCTGTGAGCAGCTGGTGCTGCAGCGGCATTTAATGCTGTGAGTATATTAGTAAATATAGGCAGGAGGAACTCTGGGGAAGCTGAAAACCTGAGGCGCAAAGCCGCGTGCGGTTGGTTTTGGGGGTGAGCTACCGCGTGGCTGTTTGTTGCCGCGGCAGCCTTGTGACGGTGCAACAACAACAGACAGGGGAGGGGGAGGGGAGGCGCTGCTCCGTGTTGTGTAACACAGCGCAGCGCTGCTCTCAGAGAATTTACTTTGATCTATCCGCGTGCGCAGCAGTCAGTGCATGCAGGAGAGGGGGCTTGAGAATCGATATTTTACATGGGTATCGTTTGATATCAATATTAGCGTTTGGTATCGATATTATCGATACTAGGATCGATACGCCCACCTCTACTATTCAGGCCACTGCAGCTTCCAGGCTGCAACACTGGTTTTCAGCGTCTGCTCGGACATTGTACAATTCCCTGCTGAAACCTCAAAGTCAACGCGGATCGTGGCACACTGGGATTTTTTTTACTCTGCAGTGATTTCTTTCAGGAAGAGAATAGAAGTTTGCCTGTGTTCGTGGCGGCAATAGTGAGGGATGGGTTAGCAGAAATATACATAACTAAACATCCTCAGGTACACAAAGAAGTAAGCAAGAACCATCAAAGAGTGTTTCCAGGATGTCAGAGGGGGTGAGAGGAAAGAAAGAGCCGGAGGAGGAGGGCTAAAGGGGCCTGAAAGCCTTCCTGGTTGCACACAGCAAAAGCATGACCTGAAAAGAAGGAGTCTTGCCTTTCAAGGATGAAAGGGTGGCAACACAGAGACTCAACTGAATTCACAGGTATTCACACACTGCCTGGAGTCTCAGGAATGAGTCAGCAAGATGTTTACAGCAAAACTCAGCCAGGGTGGGAGGTCTGCTTCCAGTCATGTGTTTTAATTAAAAAAGCACATCAAGCATGTTTTTGCTCTTTCTGTGGCTGCTTCTTCCTACAGGCCACAGTTTGACAGAGAGTATGGAAGTAGAACGAGCGAGTTTGAGTGCTTTTCAGATGCTGCCTCAGCCCACTTCTTAAACACATGGCGTGCTACCTTCCCCAAATCAGCTGCATCCTTCTAAAGCACTCACTGACAACAAAGAGAAGCAATAGATAAACACCAGCTTTAATTTTTTAACCTCAAATGCAGCAATCTGCAGGAGAATGAAGGGTTCCTGGAATGTACCTTTCTGTTTTGATATCTCCCAATAAAACAGTAATGATATGCTCCCTCCATCTGGATCTAGTTGGAAGTCTGCACCAGAGGTAGACGTGTCAGTTGTTATTATTATTTTCTCTGTCTGATGTTTAGGTCTGGTCACAGTTGAAGGAAGGTCGCTTAGCATACCTTGCTTGTTCCTTCGTAATTATTGAGTCACTTGTTGAAGGTCACTTAATACGGCTTCATAGCCCCATGCTAGGAGTTTTTTTTTCTTTTTTTTCTTTGCACACAAAAAAAGCTTTAGCTGTCACAACATATAAAAATGTTCCAAGTACAAAACAGTACAGCTTTCCTATCAATGCCTTATGTATTTTAGCACGAAAGCTATTTTTGAATAACAGTGTTTTGGATTTATTAGATGACATGATGACATTTCTGCTTTATTTTAACCGTGCTGGGAAGTTTTGAAAGGATCTCTAAGAAATCATGTGCAAGAAATTCCTCATAAAATATCCCAAAAAAGCAAAAAAATTTTCTTTGTTCTGCTTGTGAGGAAGCATGCGCAATTATATTTTGCGTGTTTGCCAATGTTTTTACTCAGTGTTCATCTTCCCATGTGGAAGGCAGGCTCAGAGAGACATTCTAGTGACAAGGCTGCCTGCCAGCCTGCTAACTCCATGATTGTTTCCAGACAAGTGTAGTTGCCCTCTGGACAGCACGTCTCTCAGTTCTGGAGTAATGGCCAATTACCAGGAGGCAGTTTGTTGAAAGGATGCTGCCAGGAACTACATCTGCCTTCAAACAGCCCTCAGATACAAACATATGCTCTGGAACAAACTACCTTCAAAGATGAGGTGCATCCAAAAGAACCAAAAATGCCTTCAGAGTATCATGTCAGTGTTGAGTCTGAGCCATGGTTGACATGTAAACTGGCATGTATTTATTTTGCAAATATTCTTTACTTCAGAGAAATGGTTGATGAAGACTTGTAGACAGAGATGACATGCCATGAGTGGACAATTCCATCTTTCTTTTTGTCTGTTGAGTCAGAGCTCTGATATTTGTTAACTAAATGGGGCATTTGCTTAACAAATAACATTCTGATTCTACACAAACTGAAACCGGAAGTTGGAACTCTGAATAGCAAATAAGAGAAACCAATGCATTAGAACCTACTAAACTGCAAGTCACAGAGGAAGTTTTCTTTGACATTACCCACATGTGCATTTGTAAAACAGTCACACAGAAGTCATTTCACATTTCACACTGCAGTTGTCTGTTGCACCTGTAGTCCTCTCAACAGGCCCCCAAAAATCTGCAAAACAACAGGAGTTCCAACCAGCTTCTTATGTCAGTGTGTCAGCACCAGCAGTTTAACATTTTGTCCAACACCGACCTGCTGCTTTTACAACCACCCTGGAAGCACAAGCCAGGGTCTGGACCAGAAAAATCTTAGAATGGGATACATGAAGAGAAGAAATACTCTGCCCCTCTAATGCTGGATAAGTGGTCACTGTTGAAATACCAAGTGTCCGCCAGATGTTTTCTGAATCCTTTGATTATTTATTGACTTTTTTGGGAAATAGTCCCAAAAAATAGCACAATAAAACGGTGGGTGCAGAGTAACCTTCATCAACAACTTCTCTTCCTCAAACAAATAAAAGGAAAGGGAAATAACTATAAAAAGTAATACGATTGCAACTTTATACTGGAAAAACATGTTGAAATCATGTTCATTCCAATGAGCAAATATATACTATTAAAAACAAAAGCCATTAAACCTTAAGAAAATAGAAAATATAGCTAAATAACTTAGAAATATATATATA